>JAVJIF010011767.1:0-134071 GCA_038442645.1 Agave tequilana | reverse complement strand
ACCTTCTTCGTTCCCAATATGAAATTTTTCTATGCAAGAGAATGAAACCATAGATGATATGGTTACTAAATTTATAAAGATTACTAATAGACTTTCTTCTTTAGGTGACGGCATTGACAACGACCAAAAAGTGAGGAGATAATCCGTGCACTCCCTCCATCTTGGGAAGTTAAAGCCACTACTTTGAAGGAGCTCAATGATAAGGAAGAAATGGAGCTTATAGGTCTTATTGGGAATCTCAAGACCCATGAGATGGAAAGAAAGCAAGTGAAGAGATGGCTCCTCCCAAGAAGAAAGCTATTGCCTTACAAGAGTTCTTCCACCTACTCCGACGACGATGATGAAGAAGAGTATGATGAGGATCTTTCGCTTCTTGTAAAGAACGTTCGGAGAATGTACAACAAGGAAAAGTTTCAAAATAGAAGGAGATGGTAAGGTAAAGAAGAGAAGAAAATCATTTGCTTCAATTGCCGGAAGCCGGGTCACATTGTTGCGGAATGCCCGGAAAACAAAAGCAAACCCTCCACCTCCAGAAGCCGTACAAAAAGAGCTTTAAAGGCTACTTGGGATTCGGAGAGTGAATCCGATGAGGAAGTCGACACCGCCAACATGTGCTTCATGGTAAATGAAAGCACAAGCAAGGTAACTCCCGATATATCTATTGATTGTGAGCTTTCTATAGATGAACTAGGAGAAGCTTTTGAAGAACTATCTCATAACTATGATTTTCTCAAAAGAAATACTTGAAAATGAAAAAGGAAATGAATCTCTCAATCACAAAGTTTTCACACTTACAAAAGAAAAAGATGAATTATTTTCTACTCTTGTTTCTACACAAAAGGATTTTGATAAATATAAAATTTCTTGCAAAGGTAAATTTTCACAAATTGATGAAAATGAAATTTCCATGCTAAAAGATAAATTTGATTCATTAGGAATTGTTTTGAAGAAATGTGAATTTGATAAAAATAGACTAGAGGCTATGTTTCCTAAGAAACATGCCCCAAAGAAACATTCACATGCTATTCATGCTTATGTTCATAAATCACAACCTTTACATCATGCCAAGCACCCTAAACATGCCCACACCCCATACACATATCATGCATTCATGTATGGTAAAGTCTTTTCATGCACATATTATGGCCGTAAAGGTCATTTGGTTAAATTTTTCTATGATAGGATTAATGCATCGCATAATCATGTTTGGGTTCGGAATACTAACTTTCAAGGACCCAAGAAAGTTTGAGTACCAAAGTCAACAAATTTGTTAAATGATGTAGGTACATTCTAAGGCCCAACGACGTAAAGGGTTGTGCTATCTTGATAGTGGTTGCTCAAGGCACATGACTTGGGATATCAACAACTTTGCAACCCTATCAAGATACTATGAAGGTGGCATCGTCACCTTCAGAGATGACGCCAAAGGAAAAATCATTGGTATTGGTAATGTTAAACTTGGTACATCTCCTTTAATAGAAAATGTTGTTTTAGTTGATGGCCTCAAGCATATCTCTTGAGTGTTAGTCAACTTTGTGACAAAGGTTTTTATGTTATTTTTGATAACCTAGCATGTAGAGTTATTGATAGACAATCCAATACATGTATATTTTCTGGATTTCGTGAAAACAATGTATACATGATTGACATGTCTAATATGCTATGCAATGCTACTTGTTTGAAAGCCCTCGATGATGAATCTTGGTTGTGGCATAGGAGATTAGGCCACATTTCTTTTGACCATCTATCTAGATTAAACAACAAGAAAATGGTGAAAGGTATTCCTTGCTTGAACTTTGAAAAGGACCGCATTTACGATGCGTGCCAACTTGGGAAACAAACCAAGTCCTCTTTCAAGTCAATCAAGGATATCATGACATCACGACCCTTGGAGTTGATCCATATAGATTTGTTTGGTCCTACTCAAACCAAAAGTCTAAGTGGTAATCGTTTTGCTTTTGTTTTAGTTGATGATTTCTCGCGTTCTACTTGGGTTTTTCTTTTTGGAACACAAAAATCAAGCCTTTTCATATTTTCAAGCCTTTAAGAAAAGAGTTGAAAAGGAAAAAGATTCTTTTATTTTAAGAATAAGAAGTGATAGAGGTGGTGAATTCAATAACCAACCCTTTACCACTTTTTGTGAAGAACATGGAATCAAGCATGAACTATCTTGTCCTAAAACTCCACAACAAAATGGAGTCGTTGAGAGGAAAAATCGTACATTACAAGAGATGGCTAGGACAATGATAAATGAATATGGTCTCCCTCATTATCTATGGGCCGAGACCGTTACACATCTTGCTACATATCAAATAGAGTTTTCTTATGCAAAAATACTTCAAAAACATCTTTTGAGATCTATTTTTCTAGAAAGCCAAATGTTTCATACTTTAAAGTTTTTGGTTGTAAATGTTTTGT
Organism: Agave tequilana; assembly: GCA_038442645.1. NCBI lineage: Eukaryota > Viridiplantae > Streptophyta > Magnoliopsida > Asparagales > Asparagaceae > Agave > Agave tequilana. The sequence goes on along the minus strand of JAVJIF010011767.1, from coordinate 131,653 downwards.
TTTGAAAACTAAAGATAATTTAGGTAAATTTGATGCAAAGTCTTATGAAGCAATTTTTATTGGTTACTCTAATATTAGTAAAGCTTATAGAGTTTTCAATAAGTCATCCTTGACTATTGAAGGATCTATACATGTAAAGTTTGAGGAATCTAATGTGTTTGTTAAGAATGTTGTAGAAAGATTCCCTATATGAAGACATGGAGAGAACTACTTTGAAGGACTCACCTACTCTTGAAGACATGCCAAGGATGATGAAGGAAATGAAGTTCATGAAAATGAGGTTCAAGGAAATGAATTCAAGAAGTTGAAGTGGAGACTACCCAACCACTTCCAAAAGATTGGAGATACAATCCACATCATCCCAAGGATCTTATTATAGGTGAAGTATCAAAAGGGTAACTACTCGTTCTAAACTTCATGATCTTTGTGGGCACTATGCATTTATTTCTCACCTTGAACCAAAGAACATCCTCGAAGCCGAGGGCGACTCATATTGGTTGCTAGCCATGCAAAAGGAGCTCAATCAATTCGAGCGCACCCAAGTTTGATATCTTGTTCCTAGGCTCCACGATAGACCAACAATTGGTACTAAGTGGATCTTTAAGAACAAGTTGGATGAGTCGGAAAATGTTGTTAGGAATAAAGTTAGGTTAGTGGCCCAAGGTTAAACTCAAGTCGAAGGTATCGATTTTGAGGAAACTTTTGCCCCCGTAGCACGGCTTGAAGTCATACGGATGACACTTGCATTTGCTTCTTATAAAGATTTTAAACTTTTTCAAATGGATGTAAAAGTGCTTTCTTAAATGGATTTATTGAAGAGGAGGTGTATGTTGAACACCCCCCCGAGTTTGGTGATCCTACACATCTGGATTTTATTTTCAAACTTGACAAAGCTCTATATGGTTAAAACAAGCCCCTAGGGCTTGGTATGAGAGACTTTCCTTATTTCTAATTTATAATGGTTTTAATAAAGGAAAAATAGATAAACTTTGTTTACAAAACATGTTGAAAATGATATACTTATAGTTCAAATATATGTTGATGATATCATATTTGGTTCTACTAATAAAAATCTTTGCAAAGTTTTTGAATCATGCATGAAGGAATTTGAGATGTCTATGATGGGCGAGCTTAACTATTTTCTTGGTCTCCAAATCAAGCAAGGAAGGATGAGATCTTCATCAATCAAGCCAAATATACGAAGGAACTTATCAAGAGATTTGGGCTTGAAGGGGCTAAGACAAGCAAAACTCCCATGGCTACCACCACAAAGCTTGACAAGGATGAACAAGGTACAAGTGTAGACATTAAGCTTTATCGTAGCATGATTGGTAGCTTGTTCTATTTAACGGCTAGTAGGCCGGACATTATGTTTTGTGTATGTCTTTGTGCTCGATTTCAATCGTGTCCTAAAGAGTCCCATTTGATTGCGGTAAAACAGATTATTAGATACCTTAAGGGCACAATTGAAATGGGTTTTGGTATCCGAAGATCGGACAATTTTTCATGACGAGTTTTTCAGATGCCGACTATGCGGGTTGTAGAGTGGATAGGAAGAGTACAAGTGGAACATGTCAATTTCTAGGTATTGTCTTGTTTCATGGTCTTCCAGAAGCAAAATTCGGTAGCCCTCTCAACCGCCGAGGCGGAGTATCTTGCGGCCGGAGCTTGTTGTGCACAAGTTCTTTGGATGAAACAAACTCTCCTTGACTATGATTTGCATTTTGACCATATTAAAATATTTTGTGATAATACTAGTACTATTTATATGACTAAAAATGCAAATCAACATAGTAACTAAGCACATTGACATTCGGTATCACTTTCTTAGAGATCATTATGAGAAAGGTGATATTGACATTGATTATTTTCTACCGATTTTCAACTTGCCAATATTTTTACAAAACCACTAGACTATGCTAGATTTTCCTTTATTTGTGGTGAATTGAATGTTTGTATTATGGAATCATGAAATTTTTTTTAACAATGTTTACCCTTTTTGATGTATGATAAACAGGGGGAGAAAAAGTTAGTTTTGAGTTTTGAGTTTTGAGTTATAAAAAGTTAAGTTTTGAGTTTTGAGTTTTAAGTTATAAAAAGTTAGTTTTGAGTTTTGAGTTTTGAGTTATAAAAAGTTAAGTTTTGAGTTTTGAGTTTTAAGTTATAACAAGTTAGCTTTGAGTTTTGTATTTTGAGTTATAAAAGGTTAGTTTTTGAGTTATGAGTTTTGAACATATGTTTTGAATTTCTATGCCAAAGTTCTTAGTTTCTACATTTCATGTATATAGCCATTCATATATATAGCATGATTTGAGGGGGAGCTTCCAAGCTCCTTTCCCATGTTTTTATTAAATAACTCATATGTTTTGTCATCATAAAAAAGGGGAGATTGTTGGCCCAAGGTTACAATCACTCGGTTGTTGAGTTTTGATGATTACAAAATATATAAATTATTTGTACTAATCATTTTTTGTGTTTAAGTATGTTTCAGGGTTCAAGGATTCAAGATTTCTTCTTCCCTAAAGGAAGGTATTTTTGACTCAAGATTGATTCATTTCGGGTTCAAGGATTCAAGCTATTTCAACATCGAATATGGAGAAGCCCATTTGAGACCTTGTAGTCACCTAGAACCCTTGTAAGAATTAGTTTGTTAAAGAATGTGGTTATGATAAGTTGGCTCAAGAAAACACACACACACTTTCATTTTTCAAAATACGATTTTGTTTTGGTTAATTGATTTAGGTGCATGTCTTGATGGTTATACATGACTCAAATTATTTTATATTTTTACATCTTGTTTATATCATGTATACCAACCCTTATAGCATGCTACTTAATCATATAACCTTATAAAATTATTTTGAAAATTTTTCAAAGTTCAAAATTTTTCCTATAAAAATCCTATTTCAGGCCCAACGGTCGACGGGCGTCGACCGGCTCTAGTTCAGGCCTGATCGGTCGACCGCACCGGTTGACCGGGCCTTGTGGTCTTGGCGTGCACGTTTGTGCACATCTGCCGGTCGACCAGACCGGTCGACCGACTGAAAGACCTTGCTCTCGGGTTTTGTCGGTCGACCGGGCCAGTCGACTGATAGAACATAGAGATCATTTTGTTTAGTCTCCGGTCGACCGACCAGTCAACCGAGTCCAACGGCTAGTTTTCCATGGACTGCCGGTCGACCGGGCCGGTCGACCGACAGCCACCAGCAGCCCCAACGGCTAGTTTTCTGAGTTTTATTTATTGGATTTGATTGTGATGTTTTAGTCAGCTATCTTTGAAATTTTGGGGGCCATTTCCTGACCTATTAAACTAGTTATAATGATGATTAGATCTCCTCTAATCCCTATAAATAGATGGCATTGGTCACTTGTGAAAATCAAGAAAATACCCATTGTTTTGTGTTTCAAAAGAGAAGAAAAGTTTTTTAAAGCTCTCAATTCTAAAGTGCATTCTTGATCAAAGTTTTTTAGTTGTTTTCAAGATTTTTCTTAGTCTTTTCAATTGAATTTTTCTCACTACACTTCTTGAGCCAAAATCATTCCCATTCTATAAGGAGTTGTAAGAGAGAAGTGTTGTGGTCCTTGTTGATAACTTTGTTACTTGTAGTTCCTTGTGTTGAGATCCCTCTTGTGTAGAGGTTGGATTGGTGGGAGTTCGGTACTCTGGTCATGTGTAGACCTTTTGTAATTTCCTCGGTGGATATAGTGAAAATCCTTCATGGTGGTGAAGGCGGGGACGTAGAGCGGTGGCTCGAACCTCAAAACAAATTCCTTGTGTTTGCGATTGGTTTCTTTATTTGTTCTTCATTGCTTTACATTTATATCTTGTGATACCACTTGCTTGCACTTCATTATTGTATACATTTCATTACTTGCATTTTCGGTCTTTACTCATCTCAACAAGAAAGCAATTACGCGCCTCAACTCATAATCTAGAGGAATCAAAGAGGAGAAGTTCTAGAGCCCTTCACGGGGAATTCGGCTTCAATTTCTTGTTTTGAGTGACCAATTGCATCATAATTTCATACTTTTTGAAAAGATCATTAGATTAGCATTAACACCTATTCACCCCCCCCCAATAGGTGTTTTTCAAATACTTCGCACACTGAGTGTGATGGAAATTGGCAACCATATGTTGTCAGAGGACGGTATTCAAACAAACCGTGTGTTGTCTGGTCATCAGGCTGTGTATAATTTACAGCACTAGTTTGTTAAAGGATGTCGTGTAATCTAGACCTAAAATATTGTGTTAGGCCCATCGTCCAACATAATACACATTACGTAATGTGGTGCTCGCCTTGAGCTCACGGTCTTTCTTCTTACATCTCACACTCATAACAGTCATATATTCGATGAGGCGGTGCATCATATTGTGGAGGTTAGGGGATTTGTGTGATCATCTCAATCATGTTGACATTAACAACAAATTTTTTTTGAATCAAAGTGTATAATGAAAGTATGAAGATCGTGATCAATGGTGGATGTGTTAATGTGTGTGTAGAATTGGGTTAACACATTGGGGCAATAATACACATTGCTATCCTCATTGCCATACACTAATCCAAACAAATTCCTCTCCCTAATAAGATCTAAAAAAATAGTGCCATAACCATTAACATCCATGACAACTCTAGCAAAAACTTTCTCAGCAAAGATAGTGGGAGCCATGGAAGAAAAATTTGTAAAGAAAGAAAAAAGGATATGCAAACCTCCCCAGAAATCATGGGGGAGAAAAAAAATCCAAGGGTGGACTTCCTGAGCAGTCTCAGTGATCGCAGAGATGAAATTGGTGGTAGATCTGGGATCTACAATTCACAACGATAAGAACAGACTCTTGCGGCGTGGGTCATCCGAAATGCCATAGAATCTCAGCAAAATTGGCATTTCTGGGGCAGATTAATGGAGAGAGGGGGTGGGTTTTGATGGGGTGGCATCACTCCTTTCTTTCCTCTCTAGATCTACCTTAAAGTTTGGAAGATGGTACCCATGGGAGAGAGAGGAGAGATATAAAAAGGCTGAAAGATTATGACTTTAATTTTTTACCCTTTGAGGATTTAGAAATTTTGAATTGGGGATTTTGGTGTTAAAATTTTGTACAAAATCTAAAAAAATCTTTCTGTTTTATATTTATATTTATAATTTATATTTTTTTATTTTTAAAAGAAAAAATGGTTATTTACAGAGAAAGGTCCCCAATAAGATTTTACAATGATTATCAAGAAAATTAGAGAAAGTCCTGGTTGCTCATATACTGGGTCACAGAGGCCCAGTTCAAAATTTCGTGTGGCTCAGGCTCGGCGGTGAAGAACGGTTTTAATTTCTAACTATTGACTTTAAATACATTCTCGTTCTTAGGATAAAAAATTTCATGCTCCATGTGGAAAAATGGTTTGGACAAGAAATGGTCCTGACCACCGTGTCTTCAGTTTTTCGAAAAAAGGTGAAGCCTAGAGTTGTAAGAACCTTTTGTCCAGGGACAAGATTCTTCCTATGTATGGAATGATCATGGAAGAGTTTGGTTCTACTTTAAAAATTCGAGCGTTATCATTGGCTTCATTTCTTATTTCTTCAAGCTCAAAATCTGCAACTTCCTTAAGTCACTGACCTTCTTTAAGTCAAAATTAAGTTGTCGAATAGCCCACAAAGCACGGTGCTCAAGATCCACTGGCAGATGGTAGGATTTTCCAAATACCACTCGATATGGAGACATCCCTAGGACAGTTTTGTAAGCGGTCCGATAAGCGCATAATGCATCAATAAGCTTAACCGACCAGTCCTTCCTATTCTTTCTTACGATTTTCTCCAGGATGAGTTTGATTTATCTATTCGTCACTTCCACCTATCTGTTTGTCTGAGGATGATAGCCCGTGGATAATTTATGAGAAATGGAGTACTCCGCATTAGGACTTCAAAAGCCCGATTGCAGAAATGACTCCCGTTGCCGCCTATTATCGCACGGGCGGCTCTGAAGTGTGAAATTATATTTTCTCTCAAAAACTTGATGACAACTCGGTTATCATTTGTCCTTATTGGCATAACTTCTATCCACTTTGAAACATAATCAACAACAACCAAACTGAATTGGTTGCCGAATAAAATCAGAAAGGGTCCTATAAAATCGATGCCCCATACGTTGAAAATTTCCACTTTTAAAATTGGGGTAAGGGGCATCATATCCTTCATGTGATTTGACCCGTCATTTGACATCTTGTACAGAGTTTGCAAAAATTATAGGAGTCCATAAAGAGAGTTGGCCAGTAGAACCCACTATGCAGAACTTTCTCAGCAGTCTTACGTGGACCAAGTGTCCACCACATGCAAACTCGTGACAAAATGTCAGCACACAATGATGTTCATCCTCAGGAAGATACCTTCTAATGATTTGGTCAGGACAATATTTGAATAGATACGGTTCATCCCAGAAGAAAAAGTGTATCTGTGTTAAAATGCGATATTTGTCCTGTCTTGACCAACTAGAAGGTGTTTTCCTGGTTGCAAGATAATTTGCAATGTCAGCATACCAGAGCTCTTTACGCATCACTAAGATGTGTTTGTCAGAAAAGTTCTCATTAATCGGGATGGTTTCCACTGGTGCGCTTGGGATTCTAGAAAAATGATATGTCACCACATTTTTATTGCCCCTTTTGTCCTTGATTTCTAAATTGAACTCTTGAAAGAAAAAAAAAGGATCCAACGAATGAGTCTAGACTTAGCATCCTTCTTTCGCATCAAACATTGTATGGCGGAATGATCAGTGATACCGTTGTTTTAGACCGAAATAGGTATTGTCAGAATTTCTCCAACGGAAACACAATTGCTAAAAATTCCTTTTCAGTTGTTGTGTAATTGAGTAGGACATCATTAACTATCCTACTCGCATAGTCAATCACGTGTTGCCTGTTATCAATGCGCTCTCATTGATCAATTCGCACATTAGTGAGTCTAACCTACTGATAGGCTGCGTAACAGAATTTGGAGTCAGAATCATGTCGTCCATACTTTTTGCAATTGGTTCTTCTTGAAAAGGTGAGTATGAAAGTTGGTTTTAAAAATTGTGGTGAAATTGTGAGTCCATCGGATTTTGTGATTGCTGCTCGGACTCACGCAAGGGTTCTATACTCAAGTTCAGTATTGATGGTTGTTCATTTTGAATCAGTGAGACTGAAAAAGAAGAGTAGGACTCTTGAAATTTTGGCTGAGATGATGAGTCCAACATATTTTTAAATCGTTGCAATTTTTCATAAAAGACTTCCAAACACTCTTGTAGCTCAAAGTTTTCTTTAATTGGATGTTCTAGAAAAGGAGTATTTAGAGTTTGATTTGGGAAGGATTGTGAATTGAGCAAAATTTAAATTTGTTGTGGGACTCAAGCATGGCTTCCATACTCCTTTCCAAAGTGGATTTTTCCTCAGTTGGTGGAACAGAAAAAGGAGGATTGAAGCCGAATCGGGGAACGAATATTGTGGATAAGGTGGTTGAAAATTTGACTCGGGGGGGCGAATCCCTATTGACTCTGTGAAGAGTTGAAATTATTTTGAAAATTATAATCATATGAGTGAGGTTATGGGTCATATTAAGTCAGATAATCCCAACTCGGCATATATGGTTGGTTCATGTTATACATAGCCGGGTTGGAGTTGTCCGAGTCAAATGAGGTCGAGGTAAAATATGGATTCATATTATAATTGAAAGAATTGTTATTATTAAAATCCATTTCACAATTTAGAAAAAAACAAGCAAACAAAAACAAACAACAAAAGAAAAAGAAAACAAACCTATGCTAGTGTTGACTTAGACCTAGACGACTCCTAACTGGTTAGGCTGTCCACAGGGGGTATATTTCAGAATCTGACCACAAGTTAATCGGCCAGGTAGGGGCAAGATCAGTGGGAGGTATCCGTGCCGGAGCAACGGGCCTAATTATGCCAAGACACTGTTCTTCGAGGTTTCGCCTCTCAATCCCCAACCTTAGACACAAGAGTCAACTTCTAACAACTTTCCCCTTAGGTCAATCTCTTAAATGAGTCCGAGATGTCCCTAGGGCCCAACGTCTAGCAATTTTTATTAGGCTTGGGTTGTGTGAGTGGGGAGGTGATTTTTGGGTTAAGGGAGGGTAATGACTTCCCCACCTTATGTTGTATTAGGGTTTTGCCCTTAAGTTCAATTCGTGCAAGTGTGCAATATAGATAAGAATGAACACATAAAGAGAGTAAATCACTCACGTATTTTTCCTATACTATATGCACTGCCATTTGTACACCTCCTATCAAGATCACAACAACACAAGAACAAAATATAGTATATTGGAATAAAATTGACACGTGCCTAGATGCAAATGACCGTATAAAGCATCCAATTTTCGTATTTTAGTTCTTAAAATTATTTACAGTGCAAAGGTAATATAAACAAAAATTAGCAGCAGTGTATAAAAATATACAAGAATTTACCCAACCACACAAGAGCAAGTGTGGACTTCTGTAACGCTAAAAATTTAACCTGCACACCAAAAACAAAGAAGAAAGGTTAACAAAAATATGAAATCAAACCGTTTCCATCCCCAGCAACGATGCCAATATTTGATGAGAGAAAACCGCGCACAAAAAGTGTATATTTTGAAGTCAAGATTTAAAGTGTATATGCTTTAGCTTCCTCGATACTTCCATTATAACATAGAAGCTAAAACGAGTCGAATCCATAGGGACGGGAGGCGATAAAAGTTTTACCGGTTGATTCACGTGTGTGTTAAAAGTTCTTCAATGTTTGAAAAAATGAAAAGAAAAGAAAGCAAAGAATGAAAAGAGAAGTACAGTGAAACATAAAGAAGTGGGAAACATAGAAGATGAGATATTAGTGGTTTTTGATAATATTTCTAAAACAAAGTGAAAAGATAAAGAAAACTCATAGCTACTAACTACTAATGACCCACTAACATGCTAACCTCTTAGTGATAGTTGCCTTACATGTATCCTTGGCAATCACTAGTCCTTGGTTCAAGAGCTTTAGAAAGCATGGCTCATATGTTAACTTTCACATTCAAATTCAACCAACAAGTGCAAGCTACACTTAAATCATCAAAACCCAATAACAGCAAGCATGAAATAAAGTAATGTTAGCTTGTTAGAGATTTAAATGTGTGAGTGTTCGATCCATCATCATGAGCAATCAATGGCTCTTACAAGAGCAAGGCCAAGTAGAGGCTATTAGATTCATATGGATTATCAAATAAGAAGTTAGACTAGTTAGTGGTTAGTAGTTAGTTGTCATGAGAGAAAAATTAGCTATACATGTAAAAGAGATTAGAGAGAAGAAAACAAAGATAAGTTAAGAGAGCACCTTTCATAGATTATCACCTTCTATTACAAGCACTCTTGCTTCCCAACATATACCACTCTCTCTCCCTATTACAAGATCTATAAGAAATGGAACATACAAAAGAGGAAGAAGAAGAACACTAATCTAAACTATCCTAAACTACAAAATGGAGATGAAAACTACCCTAAACTCTGCATATCCTCTGCTTGGAAGTCTAGGGGGTATTTAGAGGCACTAGGGAAAGGGAGGCCAGGAGGCAAACCCTGGCCCAAAGTACGGGCGCGGCCGTGCCCGTATGGCCGCGAAAATGCGACAAAAGCCGTGTTTCCGCTGCTCTTCTAGAGCCACGTTCGTTGCGCTTTGGGCCGCGCGCTGTACCGTCTGTCCCCTATTAGATGCAGTTTCTGATTTCTGATTTTGGGCCCCTGATTTTGACGAATCAGCTCTTCAAAGTCAATGGTTAGATTATAGGCCTTTAATCACCCATTAAATAGTGATTTAGGGTCTTCTTCTTCATTGCACACCATGGACCTAGAAATATGCAAGAGAGGTGTTTATTAGCAGAATTTAATATGAAATAAATGTGAAGATGTGGTATGAAATATGCAGTTTTAGAGACTAATTACAGTGGACATATAAGTGGCCCTGGACTCTGCTCAAGAAAGCAGAACCTAGAAGCCCTTAGATTTGCTATATTTCTTTGGTAATCTGAGTGAACTACTAACCTGTATTTTCTGTAGGTTGGCTGAATTGCATAGTTTAATATCTGTAGCATTTATTTTCTTATTTGACTCACTGTATATACATTTCTAACACAATAGTAAAAAGTTGATTGTAAATGCTAAAAATAATTTAGACTTTGCATTTAGATACGTGTCTATTTCATTACATTTCTATTTACTGTTGAAGAGTACTGGAGTCAAGGTATGTGTGCATAGCATTTAGTATAAGGTTCATTCTTGTATGAAATATTACTTGAGTATTACTTTTTTCTATATACTTGTACACTGTACTAAATTAATTTAAGGGTTTGTCCTATAAACAAGATAAGTTGGGGAAGTCATTTCCCTCCCTTAGCCCACAAATAATCTCCTCACTTACTACCCAAGACTAATTAAAACTGAGTAGACATTAGCCCTAGAGACATCTAGACTCAAATAGGAGACTAACCTAAAGGGAAGTTGATTTGAATCTGACTATTGTCAAATTGGTGACTAAGGTTGGGATTAAGGGCGAAACCCGAAGGCTGGTAGTTTGGCTTAATTAGGCCCATCGCTTTTGCGCGAATACCTCCCACCAATCTTGCCCCTACCTGGCCAATTAACTTGTGGTCAGATTCAGCAATATACCCCCCGTGGACAGTCTAACCAGTTAGAAGTCGTCTAGGTCTAGGTTTACCCTAACTTAGATTAGATTTTTTTCTTTTTATTTGTTATTTTTTGTTTATTTTTCTTTGTTTGTGTTTGACATTTCCTGTGTGATATGGCTTATAATAATAATTTTTTCAATTTTAATGGTAATCAATATTACATCCCGACCTCTTTTTCGAATATTACCAACCCAGCATATCATAACTTTAACCAACCTAGTATGCCGAATTGGTCTTATCCGAATCAATATAACCATACCCCCAATCTTATGACCATATTTTCCAGAATAATTTCAAATTTTCGCAGAGTCAAGGGAGATTCACCTCCCCCGAGTCCAATTTTCAACCAACTTGTCCTTCTTATCCACCTTTCTACAATATTTTCAAGATTCATACTCAGTTCCACCAGTTCAAAAGAGAAAACCATCAATCTTGGAAATGAGTGTGCGTGAGTCCAAGCAACAATCACAAAATCTGACGTTCACCACAAATTTCAAAACAAAACTTCATCTTTTCAAGTCCAATCACAACAAAATGATGAACCAATCGACTATGCAAAATGATTGAAGCCATGACTCAGGCTCAAATCGCTCGTAATCATGACATAGATCTAATGGTACAAACTCTCCATTCTCACTGTTTGACCATTTCTGATGTCGCTAGCTATTCTGTTAGAGCCAAAGAATCATATTATTTTAGAAAACAAGATTCCATTTCAGCACACCCATTTGAACTTGTCCAAACTCTAAATTTTGAAAATAGCATTGACAATTTGGCAAGTTATCCCTTTCCTGAAATTGAACTTGAGAACGAATATGATCCTGAACTTTAAGTTGGTGATTCATTTCTACTTCCTGATTCAATAATGATTCCAGTGCCTTCACCTGATTTCAATCTTTTTCACGAGTCAACATTGGATCCTGTGCCAATTCATCATGAAATTGAATCGCCAATCTTTTATGATCATCATATTGAACTTGACCAATTTCATACTTTTGAAAGTCCCATTGACAAATTGGTAAGTTCTCATTTTTATGAAATTGAACTCAATGAGAAATGTGAACTGATTCTTAAATTTATTAACCAGTTCAAATTCCTGAATCAATTTTGACTCATGTTTTGTTACCCAACTTGAGTAATATTTTAGAGTCAGTTTTGATTCCCACACCTGTCATTCTTGAACTTGAATTATCAATATTAACTCACATTCTGTTGTTGGGAAATGAATGTGGATTTGAGTTTCAACTTCTTGATTTGGACGCACTTCCTTAACTAATCTCGACTCCTGAACCTTTACTTGACTTAAGTCACTTTCCTGAGTCGGTATTAATTCTCGTACTTCCTAAGTCCAAGTCAATCGTTCCATCTTTTCATACTCCATTTTAGGACAAGAGTGTTGATAAAATTGACTCCGAAATTATTTGTGAAATTTGGAAATTAGATGGGGTAAAATTCTTAATAAAAATCATTCATATATCCATCAGTTTAGTGGGTTATATTAGAGAGATTTCTGACGGGTTCCTCTGAACTCCACGCAAATTCGATTGGGCCGCATTTCGTGAACCAATCAGACCACCACCGGAACCACTATCTTAAGGTAATATTTTTCTTCCCTTTCTTCTTTTTCATGCATCTATGTGTTAATTCATACATTGTGGACAATGCATGTGATAGTTGTGGGGAGGGTTCTAACGTAACTTAGGTTTTCCTTTCTAATAAAGAAAATAAAAAATATTATTAACATTTTCTTTACTTTTAAAAAAACTTTTTTAAAATAGAAACAATATTTTAACGTATTTTTTGTAAGAAATTAAGTCAATTTTAAGGAATAGGATAATCACAATTAGGATTTCTTATACTTGGTCAAATAAGATTATTGTTTGATTTTTAGAGTTAGGAAGATAATTTGTCAAAGTAATTTAGCCTTGATCTTTGCCTTGATGAAATATGTGCACTTTATACACTTACACACTTAGGGTTCAAAAACAAAGATTCTTATGCCTTATAATATATATATATATATATATATATATATATATATATATATATATATATATATATATATATATATATGTATGTATGTATGTATGTATGTATGTATGTATATCTATGAAAAATAAACAAATCTAATTATTTATTAGCTAGGTGCTTTGGCCTAAGCAAGCCTGGTATTTATGCAAAAGATGATTAGATAAGTTTGAAAAAAAGAAAAAAAAGAAATATATATCTATAAAAATCATCGAATTAAGCTGGGTATTTGTGCCTCATAAAGCATAAGTATTCACGCGTAAAAGCGGTTCATATAATAAAATCCTTAGTTTTGTGGCCTTATTTGCTCGAGTCTTTAAGTCCTTAGGGGTGTTTTCTCACCCGGTTCCCTAAGACCGTTTGGTTTAGGAGTCACCGATTAAAGACTCGTTACATGAGAATGTTGAAGCCTACCAAATTGAGAATGTTGAAGCCTACAAAGTTGAACAATTTTGATGATGGACAAGTGATGATGGACAAGCATTTATGATTACTCAGCCTCACTTGAAGCCAGTTGAAGCTTATGGGAATTATTGGATATTTTGTGTAAATTTAGAATATTGTGAAAAGCCTTGAATACTTACACAAAATTCCCTTCCAAGTCGACTTGACCTCTTATTTAAGTCGACTGCCCATACTATAGTCGACTTTCCAAAAACCCCTAATCGACTAGACCACTCCAAAACAATTACCCAACTCTCTGTTTAGTCTCTGTCATGATAGTTAGTCGACTTGACTTCCATATGTAGTCGACTAACAGATACCCTAGTCGACTATACAATTTCCCAAGTCGACTAATAAACCTATACAAAAATTTCCCAACTCTCTGTTTCTGTCTGAAATGAAACTTAGTCGACTTACCCTATATCTATAGTCGACTAACACATTACCTAGTCGACTAACAGTCCTATATAGTCGACTACATTCAGTTTTCCAGAAACTAAATGTCTGTATCAGTCAAAACATAGTCGACTAACCCCTTGTTGTAGTCGACTAATCAGTGGAAATTTTATTCTTCTAGTCGACTAATCTCCTGTTCAAGTCGACTAATAGCAGTTGGTAACTGCTGTGCAGTTGGTGATTTCTGGTGTGTTTTCAACGTTTCAAAATTTGAATTTGGCCTGATAACTACCCTAACTTACTATGGATTTCACCTATAAATAGGGGTATTGTCCTAGGGTCAAAACACCAATTCAAATCCAAAGTTTTCAGCCTTAAACTCTGTCCAAAAATTCTGTTTTCTGAAAACTTGTTCTCTTTCAGTTTTCTTCACCAAATTCCAAAGTCCATTGTGAAGATTTCTGAAATCCCTCCTATAAGAAACCTTGTCCACAAGCACATTCAATTTCAAGGCTTATAGGATCATTGTAATCATTCAAAGAAGATCATTGTACAAGGGCGTCTTCTTGGAGTAGAAGAAAGTTGTACAAGGCGTTTGTTCTCTTGGTGTAAAGAGGAGTTGTGCACATTTGGCAAAGGGCGTTTGTCAAGTGGTGTACAAGGCATTGGTTGTGGGTGTACACAAATCAGGAAAGGAAAATCTCAAGCGGTTTGCTTGGGGACTGGATGTAGGTCACAAGGACCGAACCAGAATAACTCTCTTGTCTTTGCGTTTGAATTTTCTGAGTTTATCTTGTGCATTGTTTATTTTCTATCAAGTAGTTTGATTTAAATTTTATAAACACTATTCACCCCCCCTCTAGTGTTGTGTTGCTTTGATTATAGATCCTACATTTGGTATCAGAGCAGGTTCAAGGCAACAACCATACGAGGATGGCAACGGAATTCCCTTCGTCCCAATTCAAAGAAGGACATTCTACACAACGTCCACCGCTATTTGACGGAACCAACTACAACTATTGGAAGTGTAGAATGAAGATCTACTTGCAATCGCTCAACTACGACCTTTGGAACATCGTAGAAGCATCATACACCAAGCCAACAACCAACTACAACGCTTGGAGTGAAGATCAGAAGAAGAATGCAAATCTTGATGCCAAGGCGATGAATGCTCTATTTTGTGCCTTAACCAAAGAAGAGTTTGACCGTGTGTCTACATCCACTTCTGCACATCAAATATGGCATACTCTTCAGGTAACTCACGAAGGCACAAATAAAGTTAAGGAATCTAAAATATCTGTTCTTATCCACAGATTTGAGTTATTCAAAATGAAGGAGAATGAAACTATATCCGAAATGGTTACAAGATTCACCGACATTACCAATTCATTAGCATCTCTTGGAAAGGACTACACCCAAGTTGAAAGAGTTCGTAAGATCCTTCGTGCACTCACACCAGAATGGGAGAAGAAGACAACCACAATTGAAGAGGCGAATGATCTCTCAACTATGACATTAGAAAACCTAATCGGTAATCTAATGGCATATGAAGTGCAGTTAGAAGAAAGAAGAAGGACGAACAACAACATTCCAAGAAGAAAGTACTTGCCTTCCATGCATCCTCCGACACGGACAATTCGGATGACGATGAAGAAGAAATGGCGATGCTTCAAGAAAGTTCAAAAGGTTCTTAAAACAAGGTAAGTTTAAAAAGAATAAAGATACTAACGATAATCCTACTTGTTTTAAGTGTAACAAACCAGGCCACATAAAGAAGGATTGCCCATTGATGAAATCAAAAGGACACTTCAAGAACTTCAATAAGTTCAACAAGAAGAAGAAAACCTTCCAAGTAACATGGGATGATAGCGACTCATCTTCCTCTGACGAAGAAGAAGCAACGGAAACCGCCATTATCTGCTTCATGGCCCAAGAAGATGAGGTACAAGATTATGATGATTTATTAGAAGCCTTTAATGAATTGTTTAATAATTTCAAAAATGAGAAGATTAAAATAAAGTTTTAATAAAGGAAAATGAAAGACTCATTAATGAAAATGCAAGTTTGTTTCTCAAACATCCTCTTTAAGTTCTCAAAAAGAAGATTTTGAAAAAGTTATTGCATCTTTGAAAAGGGATAATGAAATTTTCTTAAAAGAGAATTCTTTACTTAAAAGGAAACTATTTCTTTAAATTCTCGAATTACTATTTTAGATAAAGACATGACTAGTTTCAAAATTAAGTATGAAGATCTTTTGAAAAATGTAACAAAGTTTAATAAAGGAAAAGAGAATTTAAATGTTTTATTATCTTCTCAAAAGATGTCTAACAATCATTTTGGTCTTGGTTTTTCAAAAGATAAGATTTATAAACCTACTCATGTTGGTATTGGATTTTCAAAAACTTATTTTGTAAAATCTACACATCTTCATAATAATAATTCTTTTGTGAAAAGAAATACTATTTCAAAAAGAATTAGATGCAAATATATATGGGTTCCTAAGAATCTTAATAATGTTGATAAAAATGTTTATATTGCATCTTATATACATGATGTGTGTAATTCTAAGAATTATGTTTATACTAACAAGTGGAAACCAAATTCCAATTGGATTTGGGTTCCTAAAGACTAATCTTTTTCGGACCCTATCATGATGGGTACCATACAAATTGTTTTATTTTATAGGTACCTTTTAAAGAAAGGTGGATACTTGATAGTGGGTGTTCCAAACACATGACCGGACACATGCAACTACTGTCTTCCGTACAAATCAAAAAGGGAGGTACAGTGATATTTGGAGGCAATAACAAAGGAAAGGTTATTGGTACTGGCATAGTTGGTAATATTTCAAAACCCCTTATTGAAAATGTTCTTTTGGTAAGTGGTTTAAAACACAATCTATTAAGTATTAGTCAATTATGTGATAAGGGTTATAAAATTGTTTTTGAAAAAGATGCATGTCTTATTTATGATACTAATATGAAAGATATTTTATTCAAAGGTTTTCGTAACAATAACATTTATGAGTTATCAATAACATGCATATCATCTAATGATAATTTATGTTTACTTGCTTCTAATAATGACTATTTTTTATGGCATAAAAGATTTGGTCATTTGAATATGAAAACTATTTCTAAGATTTCTAAATTTGATTTAGTTAAAGGTCTTCTAAAAATTGCTTTTAAAAAGGATTATTTTTGTGATTCTTGTTAAATAGGAAAACAAGTTAAATCATCTTTTAAATCTAAAGATTTAGTTTCTACTAATAGACCTTTGGAATTGTTGCATTTGGATTTATTTGGTCCTACTCGTGTTTCTTCTTTAAACAAGAGTAGATCTGTTTTTGTTATTGTTGATGATTATTCACGTTTTTCATGGGTAATTTTTCTAAAAAGTAAAAATGATACTTTTAATGAATTTGCAAGTTTTTGTAAAAAGAATTCAAATCAAAAGTCTCTAAACATAGTCACTATTCGAAGTGATCATGGAGGAGAATTTGAGAATGAATCTTTTTCAAATTTCTGTGATAAGTATGGTATTACACATAACTTTGCATTTCCTAGAGCATCTCCTCAAAATGGTGTTGTAGAGAGAAAGAACAGGACTTTGCAAGAGTGTACTAGAACTATGCTTATGGACAGTAATTTACCAAATTATTTTTGGGCTGAGGCTATTGCTACTGCATGTTATGTTTTAAATCGTGTGCTTATTCGACCTTTTTTAAACAAAACATCTTATGAATTGTTTTATAACAGGATTCCAAAAGTTTCTTACTTTAAGATTTTTGGATGTAAATGCTTTATCTTAAATACAAAAGATGCTTTAGATAAATTTGATGCTAGATCCAATGAAGGTATTTTTGTTGGATACTCTACTCAAAGTAAAGCATATAGAATATTTAATAAGAAAACATTTACTATTGAAGAATCATTACATGTTAAATTTGATGAATCCTTGACTAAGCCTATTTCTAATACTTCTCACATGATGATGATCATATCATAGATACTCCTATTGATAATATTGTTATATCTTCTGCTGATACTAACATTTCTAAGGATGATGAGACTCCTACCGAGTTACCTAAAGCATATGTTGAAGTAAGGAATCATCCACACGATTTGGTTATTGGAGATATAAATCAAGGCGTTCAGACGAGATCCAAGTTGAACTACATGACACAAATTGCCTTCATATCACTCATTGAACCGAAGAATATCAAAGAAGCATGTGCGGATGATTTTTGGACCATTGCCATGCAAGAAGAGTTGAACCAATTTGTCAGAAATGATGTTTGGGATCTTGTACAACGTCCTACTGATCATCCAGTCATCGGTACCAGATGGATCTTTAAGAACAAACTTGATGAAACAGGTGAAGTCATTAAGAACAAAGCAAGGTTAGTAGCACAAGGATACAGTCAAGAAGAAGGTATTGATTTTGATGAAACTTATGCACCAGTAGCTAGGCTTGAATCTATTCGTATTTTACTTGCTTTTTCTTGTTTTATGAATTTCAAATTATATCAAATGGATGTTAAAAGTGCCTTTTTAAACGGATTTATTAAAGAAACTGTTTATGTTGAACAACCTCCAGTTTTGAACATGAAAAATTTTCAAACCATGTTTTTAAACTTAAGAAAGCTTTATATGGTTTAAAACAAGCACCCCGTGCTTGGTATGATAGATTAAAAAGTTCTTTTAAATTCTGATTTTAAGATGGGAAGAGCAGATACAACTCTTTTATTAAACATGTTAATAAAGATATCTTAATCATTCAGATATATGTTGATGATATTTTATTTGGTTCTACTAACGATAATCTCTGTCAATAATTTTCTAAGATCATGCAGAGTGAATTTGAGATGAGCCACATGGGCGAACTTACTTACTTTCTCGGTCTGCAAATAAAGCAAATGAAGGATGGAATCTTCATTTCCCAGTGCAAGTATGCAAAGGAACTGCTAAAAAGATTTGGCATGAAAAATTTGGTCATAAGAATACTTCCATGAGTACGACGACATTTTTAGACAAAGATGAAAATGGTAAGAATGTTGATCAAAAACTCTATAGAGGTATGATTGGTTCTTTACTATACATTACTTCAAGTAGACCTGATATTATGTTCAGTGTATGCTTATGTTCTAGATATCAGTCAAATCCTAAGGAATCACATCTTAAAGCAGTGAAAAGAATTTTTAGATATTTAAATAACACAATCAATTATGGTTTATTTTATCCAAAATCATGCACATTTGATTTACTATCGTATAGTGATGCTGATTTTGCTGGATGTAAATCTGATCGGAAGAGTACTAGTGGTACTTGTCACTTTTTGGGACATTCACTAGTATCATGGTTCAGTAAAAAGCAAAATTCTGTATCATTATCAACAACCGAGGCAGAATATATTGCTGCTAGTGTTGCATGTGCACAAATTATATGGATGAAACAAACCTTACTTGATTATGGCATGACTATCACAAACTCACCTATTATGTGTGATAATACCAGTGCTATTAATTTATCTAAAAATCCTGTTCATCATTCACGTACCAAACATATTGATATTAGACATCATTTTTTACGTGATCATGCTTTAAAAGGTGATATTTCTTTAACTTTTATATCAACTGATAATCAAATTGCAGATATATTCACAAAGCCTCTTAAAGAAGATACTTTTATAAAATTTCGAAGAGATTTGGGTATTTGCAATTTTTCTGATTTTTAAAAATTTTTTTTCAGAATTTTTCAAAGGCATTTTTTACTTCATTAGTCGACTTACTATTTCTTATTAGTCGACTTATAGAGGACCTAGTCGACCTGCAGTAACCCAGTCGACTAATGTGCACCAACAGAGACTTGGTTTTCTGATTTTTCAAAACTTAGTCGACTATAGTAACGGACTAGTCGACTAGTCTATTTATTAGTCGACTAATACTAACCTTCAAGTCGACTAATACTGTGAAAATCTGTCTTCTGATTTCGGTTTTTCCACTTCGAAACCCGACCCATTTCTTAAGTTAAGGATCCAATAACACTCTTTTTTAATCCTCACCGTCTATTTCATTCCAGGTTTGATCCTAACCATTCACTCTAACATTTTCCTCATCAAAACCCTAGCTTTCACTCTCATTTCTCTTTCCAGCCGAAGATCCAGTCGACTTCAGCAGCAAGGAGAAGAAACCTGCAGCAGTGAGCCCTCTTCAAATTCCTTCTATTTCCTTCCAGTTCTTGGTAACTTCTTTTAAATCTCAGCAATTCCCTATCTTATCTTGTATTATCTTGCTTCAATTTCAGTTATCAACATGTCTCGGTCAAAGAAAACTAAGTTTACTCCATCAAGTTCATCTTCACAAGTTGATTTTAGGGCATTTCTAAAGAATCCTGCCCTAGAAGAGGATTACATTAGACTTTCCTCCTTATAAATACTCCCCGGTAGATTTGTTAAATATGAGGATTTTCATCACTATGACATTGTCTCATATTTGCAAAACTGTGGATTGTTTCATATGTTTTCTACTGATTCAAGACAAGGATACTATCCATTCTTAATTTACTTGTTTTATACTAATTTAACCTATGAAGATAATGAGGACGATGTCCATATTTACTCATTGGTTAAAGGTATTAACATTAAATTATCCCCAAAATCAATCGGCCGTATCTTGTCTATTCCTTATCACGGTCTCTTGCTTGATGATATTACCATGGATGATGAGGAAGTCTTAAGTAATATCTTTCTATCTGGACAAGGTTACCTATGACCAACAACAAGTTAAAACCAATTCCCCGTCTCATAGGTCGTATCCTTGCATACAATATTTGTCCCAAAACTGGAAGCTACAATTACTATTCACGAGAGTTAGCCACTTGCGTCTATGCAATTATGGCTGGCCTCGATGTTAATTGGGCAAAAATTGTATTTGATACCATGGTTAAGTCACATACTTCATTCCTTCCTTATGGAGCTTTTTTGACACATGTATTTCGGAAATTTCGCGTTGATCTTGATTCCGAAACTAGTGTCATTAAGGTATTCGAACTGTTTGATCGTGCTGCTATTCACCGCATGAAACTTACTGATATTCCTCCTCCTCCTCCACAACAACCATCTTCACTTCCACAAAGTCCCACTCAAAATCCTTCTTCCTCTACACCACCACCTCCAAACCAACCACCTCCTTCTTATACTGATGCATTCTACAATTCACTGTCTATTGAGATTGCCTCTCTTCATGCCCAACAACAAGTTCTTCAAGACACTCAGAATCAAGTGCTTCAAAATCAGTCTTTAATGATGACTCGGTTTGAGTATATGCAACTTCAGATGGATTCATTTGCATCAACTCAAACAGAGATTCTGAACCTCCTCAAGACACATTTTCCGCCACCTCCTCCTTCTCCGGATCCGACCTTTGAAGATTATGACGTGGCATTTCTTCGTGTTTTTGTTTTGTAGTTTTTTACCTTTTTTTGTATTTTTCTGTTTTCAGACTCTTTTAATATGTATTTCCGTATGAAAACAGTGTCTATTTATATATGTTTTCTGCTTTTTGTTAATGACAAAGGGGGAGAACTTTTGTGTTATGTGTTATGTTTGTGTTATATATAAATCTGTTGAAAATCTGTTCTGCATGTGTATTCTGATTCATGTGTTCTGTTTCATATACATAAATCTGTTATGTAAAAATCTGAAATTTTGTGACAAGGACATATGACATATGTGTTATCAAATATATATGGATACTGACATATGACAATGCAGGGAAGGGGACACTTAACACTTTCTGCAGGAGCAAACTTGATTATATATATCTTTTGATATAACCTATTTACTGCAGGGGGAGTTTTGCTGCAGGGGGAGTTATCATAAACACAAGTTGTCATCATCAAAAAGGGGAGAATGTTGAAGCCTACAAATTGAGAATGTTGAAGCCTACAAAGTTGAACAATTTTGATGATAGACAAGTGATGATGGACAAGCATTTATGATTATTCAACCTCACTTGAAGCCAGTTGAAGCTTATGGGAATTATTGGATATTTTTTGTAAATTTAGAATATTGTGAAAAGCCTTGAATACTTACGCAAAATTCCTTCCAAGTCGACTTGACCTCTTATTTAAGTCGACTACCCATACTATAATCGACTTTCCAAAAACCCCTAGTCGACTAGACCACTCCAAAACAATAACCCAACTCTCTGTTTGGTCTCTGTCATGATAGTTAGTCGACTTGACTTCCATATGTAGTCGACTAACAGATACCCTAATCGACTATACAATTTCTCAAGTCGACTAATAACCTATACAAAAATTTCCCAACTCTCTGTTTCTATCTGAAATGAAACTTAGTCGACTTACCCTATATCTATAGTCGACTAACACATTACCTAGTCGACTAACAGTCCTACATAGTCGACTACATTCAGTTTTCCAGAAACCAAATGTCTGTATCAGTCAAAACATAGTCGACTAACCCCTTGTTGTAGTCGACTAATCAGTGGAAATTTTGTTCTTCTAGTCGACTAATCTCCTGTTCAAGTCGACTAATAGCAGTTGGTAACTGCTGTGCAGTTGGTGATTTCTGGTGTGTTTTTCAACGTTTCAAAATTTGAATTTGGCCTGATAACTACCCTAACTTACTATGGATTTCACCTATAAATAGGGGTATTGTCCTAGGGTCAAAACACCAATTTAAATCCAAAGTTTTCAGCCTTAAACTCTGCCCAAAAATTCTGTTTTCTGAAAACTTGTTCTCTTTCAGTTTTCTTCACCAAATTCCAAAGTCCATTGTGAAGATTTCTGAAATCCCTCCTATAAGAAACCTTGTCCACAAGCACATTCAATTTCAAGACTTATAGGATCATTGTAATCATTCAAAGAAGATCATTGTACAAGGGCGTCTTCTTGGAGTAGAAGAAAGTTGTACAAGGCGTTTGTTCTCTTGGTGTAAAGAGGAGTTGTGCACATTTGGCAAAGGGCGTTGTCAAGTGGTGTACAAGGCATTGGTTGTGGGTGTACACAAATCAGGAAAGGAAAATCTCAAGCGGTTTGCTTGGGGACTGGATGTAGGTCAAAAGGACCGAACCAGGATAACTCTCTTGTCTTTGCGTTTGAATTTTCTGAGTTTATCTTGTGCATTGTTTTTTTTTATGAAGTAGTTTGATTTAAATTTTTATAAATACTATTCACCCCCCTTCTAGTGTTGTGTTGCTTTGATTATAGATCCTACAGAGCAGATTAGAAAGCCTAATAGAACTAAGGAATAATATCATCAAAAATAAAGTCATATATATATATATAAATAAATAAATAATGCATAAGAGTTAGAGTAAAGAACTCTTAGTCAAAACTTCACGGACACGAAGATGCATTGACTTAGGGTAAAGTAATAGACTAGATGAGAAGTACAATTTGACTCCTTACTTTGATTGATAACAAATTTTTGAATAGAGACTAAGTTTTAGAATGAAAAATTCAGTTTTCCTATAACTTATAGATTACTTAAATCTTATAATAATTTTCAAATGTTTTTTTTCAAAATGTGTTTTCAAAATATTAACATTTTTCTCTTTCTTTATGGATTTTGTGGATGCAATCCACTGAAAACCCTCACGAGATAAAACTCGTCCTCTAGGGGTAACTTAGAGGTTTAACGGCTTGTTGCAGAAGCTCAGTGCAATCGCATGACCTGCGAAAGTCGTCTAATAATCTTCAGTTTAGTTTTGTTGTTTTGCTCGATGACGAGCAAAAGATAGGTGTTGGGGTGTGATTGCACACATTTATTGCATTATTCTTTATTAGATATCCACATTTATCATGTAATAAATCGGCTAAATTTCTTGTCTTAAATGTCTATTTTGTAGATGATAATCATGGGGAGAAAGAGGGTAAAATAAAATAAATATCAGTTAAACTCAAATCTAACTATATCTATTTGGTTAGAGGAGGATGATCCCAAATCCAATTGGTTAAATTCAGTTTTTAGTGAATCAAGTGGTTAAAACTAATGATCAACCGAGGATAACATCAAATACATAGTCCAAATCCAAAGGGATAAATGGATAGAGAGAAGATCAATGGATGAGATGAAGCAATTTTGATTCAGATTCTGACTGGATACATTGTAGTATTTGAATCATAACTTTCGATATCAGAACTCTAATCTGATGATTCAAGATGATCCAAAACGAGGACTTAAAGGGTTACAACTCTTAAGTTGATCATTATTTCTAATTCAGTCATTTGATAAGTATATTTAACAATCAATACGCTAATAAGTTGCAGATTAGAACTGAATATCCATATCAAATCAAGATTGGATATAAGGGGATGATTCAAATTCAGAAATAGCCAGCTTCCTTATCTCATACTCCTCTACCCTCTGTATTTCTCCTATAAATACCTGCAATGTCAAAGGCAAAAAAATGAACGATGAAGCAGAGAGTAGAATTTAGGCTAATTTATAGTTTGTAACTTAGGTTATTTATTTTCTTTCATGTAATTTTAATTTTCTTTATGTAACTGAGAGGAGAGGATACATTCATGGAGGAATGAGAGCAAACTTGTACTGAAGGCGACACCAGTGTACGTGATCTTTTCTTCCATTGTTAATTGAATCGAATCGAAGTTTCTTTTTCTTCTTTACTCTTGTTTTCGTTTACTTCCCTCTTTTGTGTTTGTGGATCCAAATGAAACGATAACCTCGAAGTTACCTTGCCCTTGCAAGTGTCGTTGATGGCTTATGGTGATGGATATCCATTTCTATGATAGTGTAGCTTGCCCCTTCAATTCATAGTGCAATACGGAAATGGCCAAGATCCTATTTGTCATACTTCGCTCGCCTTCAAGCAAAGGTATATCATCAATACGGGTCAAAGGTAAGCAGGCGTCGAAGAGGTAAGTAACTTTTTTTAGGTTTTAGTTTTCTTTTCTTTTAATTTTAGTGTAAATTATCAACACCACAATCTTCTAAATTTCTTTCACTCTTTTTTAATTTCTTGTACAGACCCACTTCCATTTTCTCCACCTTCTCTATCTGTAACTTTCTTCTTAACTTAACTTTAACTCTTTTTCATTTTCTTTTAAAGAAATAAAAGAAGATCTTTAACCATTCTTTGTAACTTAAAAGAGTACTTGCTAAAAAACCTTCAATCGCTAGTCCCTCCATGTGGATCCTGACCTATATAGACACTTGTTATAGTGGTAGAATTGAGCACCATGCACTATTTTTTATAAAATTCTGAAATTCTTTATTCTTGTGTGCAGGTAAAAACCTCAATCAAATTCATCAAAACTAAAAACCCTTACGAGACAAACTCATCCTCTAGGGGTAACCAAGAGGTTTTACGGCTTGTTGCACATGCTCAGTGCAATCGAGTGACCTGCGAAAGTGATCTAATAATTGATTAGGATTAGTTTTGATGTTTTGCTCGAGGGCGAGCAAAAGATAAGTGTGAGGGGTGTGATCGGTCACATATATTGCATATTTATTATCACATTGCCATGTTTATTATCTAAATAAATTTTATTAATAAGTCCTATTTTTCTTTATAAAATGCAGGCCTATTGCTTAAGGATAAGAAAGAGAAACGAGCCCAAAAGCCCATCAAATTCTAATTTAATTCATAATTAATTCAAAATCAGGAAATCAGGGTAGGTCATGGCAAATCAGAGAGGTTAAAACCGATTAGAATGAATCTTCTCAAATCAAGTGGTTGAAGCCAAAGATCAAAGGTGTTTCATCAAATCCTAGAGCTAAAACGGAAAATCCAGCAGGAGATAAAGTCAGACAACAAAATAAGGAGGTGTACCCCCGTGTGTGGCCACCTGGCCACACCCAGGCCACAGAAACGTGGCCAAAGCCGCGTTTTCGCGGCTTGTGGCCGCGTTTTCGCGGCTTGTTAGATTTTGTTGGGAAGCGTTTGCTCCCCCTATCTTTGTACGACCTCCCCTGTTTAGTTTTTGCCTATAAATAATGTATTTTTCAGAGAAAAAGGGACCTAAAATTAGTTTAAATTTTTCTCTTTGTTTTTAAGATTTAGGCTCTTTGTTAGATAGTATAGAAGTTGTATCTTTATTTTATAATTTGTAGTTCAGCTCAAATACCAGTGAGAGAGAGGAATAAAGTGATTGTAATCTGAATATTGAAGTGACATCAATAAAAGGATCAAGCTTTCTCTTCTTCCACTCCAATTCACGGGTTTGTCTTACTTTATTTTCATGTATTATTTTTCATCTTCCATGAGTAGCTAAATTCATTTTCTGGGCTCACTATTGTTCCTCTCTTCGATCCCTCTTCTTTTGAATGATTTTTATGTAAAGACCCAGTGGAATCATATGCATGCCTAAACTAAGCCTTTCTTCTTTGAAAGTGTTCTTGAAGGTACAAGAGGATGGGTTTAGATTTCTAAACTTCTACTTCTTTTAAAATATCTCTTGAACTTGTTTTTATTTCATGCTTGAAATACTTGATGATTTAACATTCAATTCAAGATGGTTTTTTAAAGAAAAGAGTTAATTTCTACAAACTATCTTATTTGCTTTGCTTAAAACTTTCTAAACTCAAGCTTAAGTTTTCGCCTATGATCAAGTTGAGGCACTAAGAATTTCAAGAGAAGAACATATCATTGAGTAGTGAGATAGTGAGCCCAAGTCTTCTTCTTATATTAAAAATAACAAATCACTCTTCAAGCTTTTCAAAAAATCACCTTTTCGAAAGCCTTCTCTAAGTTTGTAATTTTTCTTTTAATTATTTCCCTTCTCTCCATTCTCTTTTTCAATTTATAAAAAAAAAAGAAAGACACCAACTCCATTCTTTGTTACTAAACAAAAACACCGAAAAGCTTCCATCGCATTCCTCCTCGTGAACACGACCCATTAGCCCAAAGCTACACGGTAATTCTTATCACTTTCATTTCACGATCAGCATGCAATGTTGGAATGTTGCAGGAGTGTTGCATAATCTAAATGACATCCTACGGTATGCAAACATTTCAAAGGGACAGGTGAAAGTTGTTTTCTCTTGGTCTTCGAGAGCAATGGAAATTTGGTTGTTTCCTGAATATCCATCCAGGAAACAATAGTACTCATGTCCGGTAAGTCTTTCTGAAGTATGATCTATGAAGGGAAAAGGAAAGTTGTCTTTAAATGTGACAGCATTGAACTTGCGATAATCAATGCAAACTCGAATCTTCACTGAAAGGTGAGTTTGTACTAATTCTTTCTTGTACTTTTTCACCATAATAAAGCCGGCTTTCTTAGGCATAGCATGGACTGGACTCACCTATTGGCTATCAGATATGGGATAAATTATCCATTGTCTAACAGTTTAAGGATATCTACACGGACAACCTCTTGTATAATGGGGCTAAGTTTGCGCTATGGGTTTCATTTTGGTTTTGCCTCTTCTATTAGATAAAACTGATATTGCACAATTGATAGGCTGATCCTCCTGATGTCGGCCATGGTCCAACCAATGACCTCCCTATTTTTTCTTAACACTGTCAGAAGATCCTCTTCTTGTTTTTCTGTTAAATGGGGAGCAATGATCACTGGAAAAGCTTCTTTTTCACCCAAGTACAGGTAATTGAGATGACTAGGAAGAGCTTTCAGTTCGGATGAAAGGATATGATCCATCAAGGATTTTCTTCTTGGAAGGGAATGTTCTGGGATTTGTTTGTTAACCACTCTACTATTGAGTCACTATCTAGTCAAGATTGAAGTCATCTGACTCCAAGTCAAATTCGTATTCAGACTCATACTCTAGCTCCTCCTCATGTTCACTAGTTAGTCCTTCAATCAAGTTCACTTCAAATGATTAGTCACACATATCGTGGTTAATTTTCCAGGTGGAAAACATTCACCTCCTTAGTCATGTCGCCAAAAGTTAAGCACATTGACCCATTCCTACAATTTATAATTGCATTTGTTGTTACTAGGAAGGGTTGTCCTTAAATGAGTGGGGTCTGAGCTTTCAGATTCAGCACCGGTTGTGTTTCATAAATAATGAAATCCACGGGATAGATTAACTTCCTGACCTATAAGGACATCCGCAAGTTCCCCCTTGGGGACTTTTACAGAAGGATTAGCTTTCAACAAGGTTTTACTATTGGTTTATTAGCAGTAATATGGGTGTGGCATACAAGAAAAATAATTATTGCAGAGAGCTAATTTTTGTAAAGCAAACAACCTGCAAAAAAGATGTCAGTAGTCAGCATATTCTTGCCGCGAAAACGCGACAAAAGCTGAGAAAACACGGGAAGTCTGTGGGTGCTTGGTCTCTGCTTTCTAGAGCAAAGGTCCAAACCATTTATATGTCACTGCAACTGCTATTTCCTTGTTTCCAGCACCTGTAACGTAAAACAGAAATGGAAACATTCAGATTGTGAAAACAAAGCTAAAATTGTTAGGCTCCCCGGCAACAGCGCCAAAAATTTGTTCGATTTTGGACAAAAAGAAAGTGTACTAAAATGATACAAGCACCAGAGTTAAGAGTTCATTATTGATGTGAGTTATGTTCTTCAGTAGTTGTTCTTGTATCCTCCTGAACTATTCGTCCTAGCTAAATGGTAAAATGAGTCGTATCCACAGAGAGGGGGAGCGATAGAAGCTTTGTCCGGTTCTTTGTTCTTTTCAAAATATGTCCCTCTTATTTTTGTTAAAAAAACAAAAGAAAGAAAGAAGAAAGAGTGTGAAATCGATGATGTGATTTGGTTGTGAGTAATAATGCGAGCGAAAACAAAAGAGAAAAGAAATTCGGATTCGAGAAAGCGATGACTAGAAACCAAAGAAAAGAAAAGAGAAGGCTTAAAGAAACTAAAAGAAACTTTTAAAAGAAGATTAAGAAGAAAATTTTAAGAAAAGAAGTGCAAAAAGTGTTTGAAAAAATTTGAAGAAGTGAAAGGAAAATTGCTTGAAAAGTTTAAGTTGCAGAAAATGAGAAAGATTGCATGGCTAATATCCTACTAATGAACCCCACAAACTGTTAACTTGCTTGAAGATAGGCCTCAAATAGATCCTCGGCCTTCATGAGTCTTGTGCATTAAGAACTAGTCATGTGACGTTCTAATAAAAGTTTTTCACCCTCCACTTTGCGTTACATAGCAAAAACTTAAACATCACCCTATCAAGATCCGTTTTAAGGCGAGATTAGGGTGAGAAACATGTGCACTATCAGTATCGACAAAGATGGCTAGGTATTCTCCAAGTCAAAACAAGCAAGGTAGGCAATCAATAGATCATCAAGAACATAAAATATGAGAGTTAGATTGCTTGCTAGAGAGTTAGAGTTAGAACACTTTATCATAAGCCATCCATAGTTGTTGCTTGCACAAGGCTCACTGGCATGCTATAGATTCCTGTGGGTTATCATTCAAGTAGTTAAGGTTAGTAGGTTAGTAGTTAGTTAGCCATGCAAGAAGAAGATTAGCTAGACATGAATAAAAAGCATGGAATATAAAACTTGTTAGAGATGTTATCAATTGCTAGAGACATGAATCATAAAGCACAAAGTAGAAGATGCAAGAAAGAGCAATGAGGAAAGAAGTAATCCTTGTAGGTCATCTAGAGGGGGGTGAATAGGTGACTAGCTAATCTAATATAAAACTAATGTGAAATTAAACTAATTATACAAATAAAAATGGTTGGCTAATACACAAAGTATAACACATGAGTATAGCAGGATTCCAGATAAAGGGCTTTGGACTATCTCCTCAAGATTTCTCTAGATTAAGAATTGAGGTTCTACTATTGCTCTCTTGGTTGAATACAAGTGTGAGCAAACAATCCCAAGCATATATTCAATTAAGCAGAAGTTTATCAAGCATATAAAGAAATGAATAATACAAGTATGCAAGATATAAACACAATTGAGAGAGAGAGAGAGATAAGCAATCGCAAACACAGAAGATTTGTTTCGAGATTCGAGCACACTTGCTCTTCGTCCCCGCCTTCAACACTATGAAGGATTTCCACTATAATTGATCCTGCAAGATTGTTTGGTGTGCAACACCTACAACAAGCACCCTCAAGAACTCTTGGATTCATAAGTCCCTCGCTTGTTCCTGCAAGAAAAACACACGCAAACACACCAGCTTGCCGAGGCCGCACCTCTACACTAAACTCCCTCAGGAACTCTTCACAACGCGAATTCACTAGCTTATCGAGGCCTCAACCTCTACAACACCACAAATACAAAAGCGTAAAACACTTGTGATCACTTCTCTTAATGATAAAAATAACGCTCATAAACAAGGATCCCTAAAGGATGGATATAGCAATGGATAGATCGAGCTTGTGCGAGAAAACAAGATAGATTTGGAGGTGGAAAACTCAAAAAAAAAACTTTTAAAAACTCAAGAGAATCACTCTTGATAAACTCTCTTGATATGGCAATGAAACTCTAAAAACTTGTTGGAAAAACTCTACTGAAGATGGGAAAATAAGCTCTTAAAAAACATATTTAAAACTCAACCAAAAATACTGTATTTATAGGCAAAAAAATAGCCGTTATGGCTCAAAAACTTTCAAAAATGGCCTGTCAGTTGACTGCTCGGTCGACCAACCAATGGTCAAATTTTTTATCGTTGGAGTCTGGTGGTCGACCGGGCGATCGACCGACCATAGACCCAGACTGTGCAGTAGGTAAAATTTAAGTACAGTTTTGAGGCCTCAAACATTATAATTTGAAAATAAGTATATAGAAAGAATTTGTAGATCTTTAAGTGTTCTTTCTAATGCAATTTAAATCAAATTAATATCAAACTGGAGTAGACAGATATCAATAAAATACTAAAAGGTGTCAAATCAAAAACTGTAAACTGTTTTTAAAATAAGAACAGACTTCTCCCCCATTTTGTCAATTCATCAACAAAGGAGTAAAAACAAGAAAGATGTATATGCGATATACATTCATGAAGAGGAGAGACGTTAAGTTAAATCCCCCTACATACATGCATTACCTGGAGAAGGAATGACTAAATTTTAACCCATATAAGCATAATATACAATGTATAGATGGAGATGTTAAGCTCCCCCTACCACGTGTACCACATAAGGAAGAGAGGTGAAGTTCTACTATATATAAAATACACTCAACATGTACCTATATATGAAGGAGATATTAAGCTCCCCTTGTATATATGCAATATATATCAAACAAATTTTGAAAATTTTGAAATCACTTTTAAAACAAATTTTAAAATTTCTTGAAGTCAACAAAATGAATTATGATACCAATGAAATCAAATTGTAATTGACAAAATAAATGTTGGTATCACTTGTAGATAAATAAAATTTTTAAGATACCAGTAGTAAATTTTGATTCCAATTAAAGGTGAAACATGAAGTACATCTTGATACCAAAAAAATACTAATTGAAATTAATGCATAAGCTTGTAAAGGTACCAATTAATATTTAGAATTAAATCAAGGTTAGCATAAAAAGTTTGTTCTATAAATATGTAGCATTGTGAAATAATCACAATTTAAATCATATATATGTATGTACGAAAATAGAAATACCACTTGAATTTTGGTGCATACATATATAGAAAACTAGTATGAGTATACAAAAATGAAATACTATGAAAATTATGTGTATAACTCATATCATCTACACTTTCATGCACATGATAAAAATAGTCATTAAGGCACACGAGGTATGGTCGCTCAATAACCGCCCTTAAAGGGTAGAAGTTTTCAAAAATAGGATTTGAAAAATAGTTGTAGATTGAAAACACCACCAAATGAAGAATAAATATTTAGTTTAAAATAGTTTTTGAAAAACTAGTTAAAGAACCTTTAAAATATGAAACCAAATCATATATCTCATGAAATATATATGTTACACAAAAGTTGACACTCAAAATTTATAAAGCTGGTAAATGCTTATGAAAATAAAGTCATGAGTAAACAACAACAAAAAAATGTTAGTGTACAAGAATCATGTGAATGAGATATTTATAAAAATAAACAATAAAGCTCAAAACAGAAGCTCATATGAAAAAAAATTTCAAAAAAACATGATTTATCAAATAAACATACAAGAATCATCAAAACTAAGACATACAATATGTACAATCAAACAAATAATTGAGTACATAAAAGAAATAAGACATTTAAAGCATGTAACTCAAAAATTGTACATGTATAACATAAGTTTTAACAAAATTTGCACATCAACATGATATAGACATTTAAATCATACAAAACATGAATAAAGAATAGGCATATAAATCCATTGAATTTTTTTTAAAAAAAATACATGCATAGCTCACAACCATTCAACTCAACATTAAACACAAAACAATATAAGATTGAGTCTAGGTTACTACACTAGCATATAATTATTCAAAATATTTTAAAGTGGAGGAAAAAATGGTTACCAAAACTGATGTAGCAATTCATTTTTTAAAACACGAGGTGATCCTCCCACCATACTTCTTTGATAGTGATGCATCAAATGGGTATGTCTAAAAGCTTCAAATGCATCCACCACCAACGCACCAAACCTCTCATGTCCTGTGAGAGCCCATACCTACATCAAACACAAGATGTGAAGATTTTGGTACCAATTTTTTGGGTCCTTGAGGGTTAGAAACAATTGAAACCCAAATATTTTTATTTGCAAAATTTAAAATATTTAATCTGTCAAAATAAATTTTGCTAATTGGCCTTTGCAGCCGCAATGTGGACAATTGTGCACTCTAGCATACATATGGTTGTGATGTGTATAAGCATATTGTGCATGAGATGTATGCGATGGGGTATGTGCATGAACATGTGAAACTTGTTTCTTGCGAAACATAGATTTCAATTTATTGTGTTTAAATACACATTGGCTCAAAGTGGAGCCCAAACAATCTATGCTCTTCTTCAAAATACATATATCATTTTTAATTTTAGAGGAAGAGATATGTGCATTGTTGACTGAGTTTTCCTGCACACAAAATATGAATATTAGATCTGAGAACTAAAAGGTGTGCGAGGTGCTCAATACTAATCCGCGGTAGCAGGGCTATGCGGGTCGTGATCCTCAGAGAGGGACTGCGATGGAAGCGTTAAGCAAGTTATCTCTAAAGTTTTTATTTTTATTAGTTAAGTTAGAAAGGAAGTGGTATTTACAATGAATCAGAAAAGAAAGAATTGGGAGATAGTGATTTAATCTACAAAAATAAAATAAAAGAAAAGAAAAGAAAACTAACCTTGGTTGGAGAAAATATGTGAAAACCTAACACTTTCTACCTTATTTCGGAGGCGTTGAACGCATAAATCATGGGATCGATCTCAGTCCGCTGTTCGCATTAGATCATCAAGCCTTGGGCAAGTATGAATTGATACGCCTCGAGGAGGAGAACATCTCCATGGAATATCGTTGGCACCACCAAAATTTGTTATACTTGTGGTTCGGTAATCGCTTGCATGCTCATCAAAGATCAACAGAAAGAAAGTAGAAAGAAAAAGAGAACAAAAAGAAAAGTAAAGCAATGACATAAATAAAAATAAAAATTACCTTCATTACTTGAAACAATGGAGAAGAGAAGCATACATCAGTGTCACCCTCAACATAGCCATCTCCCTCTCTTGGAAATAAAAAGAAACCCTAATTACAAAACTAGAAGAAAGAAGAAAAACCCTAAAAATCCTAACTTTGGCCCTTTGCTGGACGCTGGACGCTCTGTACGTTGCACTGTAGGGGGTATTTATAGGTGCAGAAGGAATCAGAGTCCCAATCGAAGTGGTGCACGAAAACAGGTCTCTGGATAAGCTCAGATTGCCGCGAAAACGCGGCTTTTGCCGCGGATCCGCGGCCTGGTAGAGTCTGCTGGCCACGCGCTTTGGCGCGTGGCCTCTCCTGGTCCGTCCATCTGGGTGCCTGCTTCTGGAAGTATGATCCTGGCTCTCCATATTGGGATTTCGAGATAACTTAGAAATCAAGTTACCTTGATCTCAATTATCCCAAACCTTTTTTAAACGAATTTCCTTATTTCTGCACTCTTTTCATTCTCATCTGCAAGAGTTTAGGGTTGGGTAGAAGTCTATCCTTCCCTCATCTTCGATATTTGCAACTTCAGCCCTTGTATATTTGCACTATGACAATTGATATTTGCACTTTGACTCTTGGGCTTCAAATATGGGCTTTTGGGCTCGTTTTAAGCTTTAATTCTTTCTTTTTATTATTTCGAGGCCTGCACACAATAAATCACAAAATATTAATAAATGTGCAGAATTATATAAATAAATATGAAAATGTGACGGTAAATATGATGATAAAAATGCACTTTTCACTACCAATCACACCCCCACACTTATCTTTTTGCTCGTCCTTGAGTAAAAACAAAGAAAAAGAAAAAGAAATGAAAAGTTAATCTAACCTAACTCACTTTCGTAGGAATCATGGTTGCACTTAGCACGTGCAACATGCCGTTAAACCCCTAGGTTACCCTAGAGGACGAGTGTTGTCTCGTGAGGGTTTTCAGCGGATTGCACCCACAAAATCCATAAAAAGAAAAATATTTGAATTATTATTGAAGAGACTAAATAGTCTATAAGTTTTAGGATTATCATTTTTATTCATTCTTCAAACCTGGTCTTTATAAAGTCAATTGTTATTCATTTTAGGTAAGAATTAAAATTGAATTTCTAATATAGTCTTTTTCGTTACCAAAAGTCATACGCACCCTTGTGAATCTAGGAATTCCTTAACTTGGACTCTCATGCCTCATTATTATTTTTATAACATCATCTAATTTTCTTTCGTGTAAGTATCAAGGCTTCTTGAGGCCCTCATACCTAACTAATTGACTATTAGATGTGTTAATATATTTTTTTTTTTTGGCATGTATAACTCATCTAATTTTCTTTCGTATAAGTATCAAGGCTTCTTGAGGCCTTCATACCTAACTAATTGATTATTAGATGTGTTAATACATATATATTATATTTCTTAGTCTTCTTAGGCTTTCTAATCCACCCATGTAACGAACTTAAAGTCGATGACTCCCAAACCGGTTGGCTTTAGGGCACCAGGTGAGAAAACACCCCGCGGACTCAAATTCGAGTGAACTAGGCCCCAAAACTAAGGACTTTATTTTATTTACTCACCTTTAGGCATGAATACTTATACTTCTTGAGGCACATGTATCAGCTTAATTGGTGATATTTTTTTTTCTTTTTTTTTATATAAGGCACAAGGTCTTTGTCTTAGAATCCTAGATATGCATTTGGTATGCACATTTCATTAAGGTAAAAATCAAGACTAATTATTTATTCAATTTCTCTCCTATACCTAAAAATTTAAACAATTTATTTATTTTGACCAAGTTTTTAGAAATCCTAATCATGATTTTCCTAATCCTTAAAACTAACTTAGATTTCTTTCAAAAAAATAAGTCAAAATATTTCCTTTTTATAACATTTTTTTTTTAAGTTTTTTTTTTTTTTTTTAGTTTTTACTTATGTTAGTATGTTAGTAAAGCCCACCCCCACACTTATCTCATGCATTGTCCTCAATGTATGAATGAATGCATATATGCATGAAACAGAACAAGGGAAGGCGGAAGTTACCTTAGGGTGGTGGTTCCGGAGGTGGTCTAATTGGTCCACGAAATGCGGCCCAAACAAGATAACGTGGTAGTTCACGGGACCTACCTTTATTGACCTCTTTTTATTTACATATTTACAGTCCCCAGAATGAATAGGATCATGGAAGATCCTCTCGTGAAACTTACTCCCTTTACATGACCAGTCCTGGAAAATCATCACAGAGTCATGGTCTATACCTATGTCCAACAAAAGAATGTGACTTGGTAAAATGGTTGACTTGGACTCAAGAATGATAGGTTCAGGATCTAATACCGACTCAGGAAAGAAACTCAAATCAAGTAAAGGTTCAGGAGTCGGGCTAGGATCAAGAAGTGGGTCCAAGTCGAGAAATTGAAACTCAAGTCTACAATCATTTTCCCACAATGGAATGTGACTCAATGTTGGTGATTCAAGTTCAGGAATGATAGGTGTGGGAATCAAAACTGACTCTAAAATATTACCTAAGTCGGGTAACAAAACAGGAGTCAATAATGATTCGGGAATTTGAACTTGATCATAGATTTGGGAATCTAGGTCACATATCTCATTAGTTTCAATCTCATAAAAATGGGAACTTGCCAATTTTTCCATGGGACTTTCAAAATTGCACAATTGGTCAAGTTCAAAATGATCATCAAAAATGGGTGATTCAATTTCATGATCTATGGGTATGGGAATAAATGTTGGCTCAGAAAATTGGTCCAAATTGGGTAAGGATACTGGAGTCAACATAGATTCAAAAATGGAAACTGAATCGCAAAGTTGGGGATCGGGTTCACATTCATAATCTAATTCAATCTCATTGAAATTAAAACTAGCCAATTTGTCCAAGGATTGGGATTGAGCAAGTTCATATTGATGTGATGAAATTGAATTTTGATCAAGGTCTTCTAAACAGAATGATTCTTGGTTCCTATCAAGATGCTCAAGAATGTTTGAAAGTCTAGAAATTTGATCATTCATTGTATCTTGCAACCGATCCACTTTTTCTTCTAACCCATCGAATAGATCAATGGAGGACTGAAACCTTGGTGATGTGGGAAAAGACGTATATGAAGAAAATGGTTGAACAGGTGGTTGACCATATGGCTCAGGGGTGTTGAATTCCCATTGACTCTGTGAAGAGTAGTGATGATTATTCCAATCTTGTTCATAGTATTGGGACTGGGGCATGTAATGATTCGGATAAGACCAATCTGGCACACTAGGTTGGTCAAAGTTATGATATGCCGGGTTGGTAATATCCGAATAAGAGGTTGGTGTGTAACATGGATCCTCATTAAAATTGAAAAAATTGTTGTTATAGGCCATATCACACAATCACAAACAAAAGAAAAAAAACAAACAAAAAAGAAAAATTTCTAACCTAAGTTAGGGTAGACCTAGACCTAGACGACTCCTAACTGGTTAGACTGTCCACGGGAGGTAGGGTGTAGACTTTGACCACAAGTTAATCAGCCAGGTTGGGGCAAGAGTGGTGGGAGGTTTTCCGTCAAAGACGTTCCTTAATTAAATAACCACCACACTTCGGGCTTTCAGCCCTCAATCCCCTTCCTAGACACTGATTTGGCAGGAGTCAACTTCCAACACCGTTCCCCCTTAGGATAATCTCCTAATTGAGTCCGAGTGTCCCTAGGGCCAACGTCTACTAATTTTTATGTTAGGCTTGGGTTAGTGAGTGCTCGGGATATGATTTTTGGGCTAAGGAAGGGTGATGAAATCCCCACCTTATCTTGTTAATGGGTTATGCCCTTAAGATGAATTAGTGCAAGTGTACAAGATAAATAGATAAGAATCACTCAAAGCAGAAAATCAACCAAGAGATGAATCTTATTCTACATGCAATGCGTACGTACCTTGCTCCTCCAGCACTCTTCAACAGTAAATAAAAATAATTGAAAAGACACGTGCCTAATATGCAAACGTCTAATCAATTTTTATTTTTAACAACCAATGATTTACTGTTGAATTATTAGCAATTTACAGGTATATCACAGAACAAAACAGAATAGAGCAGTAAGCAGTAATCTCAAATTTCAGCAATCTGCAAAAAACTGAATTAGTAGTTCACTGCACTTGCCGCGGATCCGCGGCTCTGGCCGCGTTTCCGCGGCAAACTTGCAGGCCCTCGTGCTCTGCCTTCGAGGGCAGAGGCACTGGGTTGCTGTATGTCCTTGCTGCTGCTCTATTTCTGTTTCCTGTTCTCCAAACCTGCAAACAGAAAAGAATAAAGAATTAGTTAAAAATTAAATTTTTGTTTTAGAGATAAACTTACTGTCCCTCCCCGGCAACGGCGCCAATTTGTTGACTGAGTTTTCCTGCACACAAAATATGAATATTAGATCTGAGAATTAAAAGGTGTGCGAGGTGCTCAATACTAATCCGCGGTAGCAGGGCTATGCGGGTCGTGATCCTCAGGGAGGGACTGCGATGGAAGCGTTAAGCAAGTTATCTCTAAAGTTTTTATTTTTATTAGTTAAGTTAGAAAGGAAGTGGTATTTACAATGAATCAGAAAAGAAAGAATTGGGAGATAGTGATTTAATCTACAAAAATAAAATAAAAGAAAAGAAAAGAAAACTAACCTTGGTTGGAGAAAATATGTGAAAACCTAACACTTTCTACCTTATTTCGGAGGCGTTGAACGCATAAATCATGGGATCGATCTCAGTCCGCTGTTCGCATTAGATCATCAAGCCTTGGGCAAGTATGAATTGATACGCCTCGAGGAGGAGAACATCTCCATGGAATATCGTTGGCACCACCAAAATTTGTTATACTTGTGGTTCGGTAATCGCTTGCATGCTCATCAAAGATCAACAGAAAGAAAGTAGAAAAGAAAAAGAGAACAAAAAGAAAAGTAAAGCAATGACATAAATAAAAATAAAAATTACCTTCATTACTTGAAACAATGGAGAAGAGAAGCATACATCAGTGTCACCCTCAACATAGCCATCTCCCTCTCTTGAAAATAAAAAGAAACCCTAATTACAAAACTAGAAGAAAGAAGAAAAACCCTAAAAATCCTAACTTTGGCCCTTTGCTGGACGCTGGACGCTCTGTACGTTGCACTGCAGGGGTATTTATAGGTGCAGAAGGAATCAGAGTCCCAATCGAAGTGGTGCACGAAACAGGTCTCTGGATAAGCTCAGATTGCCGCGGAAACGCGGCTTTTGCCGCGGATCCGCGGCCTGGTAGAGTCTGCTGGCCACGCGCTTTGGCGCGTGGCCTCTCCTGGTCCGTCCATCTGGGTGCCTGCTTCTGGAAGTATGATCCTGGCTCTCCATATTGGGATTTCGAGATAACTTAGAAATCAAGTTACCTTGATCTCAATTATCCCAAACCGTTTTTAAACGAATTTCCTTATTTCTGCACTCTTTTCATTCTCATCTGCAAGAGTTTAGGGTTTGGTAGAAGTCTATCCTTCCCTCATCTTCGATATTTGCAACTTCAGCCCTTGTATATTTGCACTATGACAATTGATATTTGCACTTTGACTCTTGGGCTTCAAATATGGGCTTTTGGGCTCGTTTTAAGCTTTAATTCTTTCTTTTTATTATTTCGAGGCCTGCACACAATAAATCACAAAATATTAATAAATGTGCAGAATTATATAAATAAATATGAAAATGTGACGGTAAATATGATGATAAAAATGCACTTTTTACTACCAATCATGCATGAGAAACAAAATTCTTTTTTCTTGAAAATATTTTCTTTTTCTTTTAAAACAATTTTCTTTTTCAAAGAGTTACTTTTTAAAAAAATATCCTTTTGTTTAGAAATCAAAATAATTTTATTTTTCAAGGTTTCATTTTCTTTTGAAACAATGTCAAATTTATTTTGAATAGAATCCTTTTCTTTTAAAATAACATCATTTTTATTTTTCAATCTTTTATTTCCCTCCTTTCGAATCATATTTTTTAAGAAGTTGTTGACAAAATAAAGCAAGCTCATCATATGGCATGTCAACATGTTCATTAATCTCAGATTCGTAATTTACCTCAAAGGAGTCATCCCCTTGGACCACTAGCACATATTAAAAGCATCACTTTCATCATCCGAGTCACTCTTCTTATGATGTGGCATTTGTTCACCGAGAAAGAAAAGGGTATTCCATATTACAAAAGTTGAATCAAAGTTAGCAACCCTAGATAAATATTCATCATTTAGGGTACTCTTTAAAGCATGGATAGCGTTTGCATTAGCCTCAAGATTTTAGTCATTTATAAAATATGAATCTTTAATAGTGACAAAATATACATGAATACCTAGGGCTTTTAGGTACATAGACAACTTAACTTTTCACGTTTGGAGGTTAAGAATGTCAAACATGGGAGGTGTCATGAAATCCATGTGTGTGTGAGGGGGGATATTGTGATTAGATAAATGAGGATCTTTAACTCAAGGTTGTTGACCTAAATCAAGAGCACCAAGCTCTGATACTAAATGTAGGTCACCTAGGAAGTGAATAGATGACTAACTAATCTAATGTAAAACTAATGCAAAATTAAAACTAATTATGTAAATAAAAATATTTGGCTAATACACAAAGTATAACACAAGAGTGTAGCCGAATTTCTGGTGTAGGACTCTGAGCTATCTCCTCAAGATTCCTCTAGATTAAGAGTTAAGGTGCCACTATACCTCTCTTGGTTGAATACAAGTGTGAGCAAACAATCCCAAATATATATTCAATTAAGCACAAGTATATCAAGCATATAAAGAAATGAACAATATAACCATGCAAGATATAAAGACAAGTGAGAGAGAGATAAGCAATCGCAAACACGGGAGAGTTGTTTTGAGATTCGAGCACACTTGCTCTATGTCCCCGCCTTCAACACTATAAAGGATTTTCACTACAATTGATCCTACAAGATCGCTCGGTTCTACAACACTTACAGTGAGCTCTCTCAAGAACTTTTGGACTCACACTTCCCTCACTTGTTCCCGCAAGAATAACACATACAAACACACTAGCTTGTCGAGGCGTACCTCTACACCGAGCTCGCTTAAGAACTCTGCACAACGTGAACTCACTAGCTTGTCGAGGCCTCAACCTCTACAACACCTCAAATACAAATAGGTGAAACACTTGTGATCACTTCTCTTGATCACAAAAATAACCCTCACAAACAAGGATCCTTAGAGGATGGATATAGCAATGGATAACTCAAGTTTGTGTGAGAAAATAAGATAAATATGGAGGTGAAAAACTCAAAGAAAAGCTTTTAAAAACTCAAGAGAATCACTTTGATAAACTCTCTTGATATGACAATGAAGCTCTAAAAACTTGTTGGAAAAACTGTACTGATGATGGAAAAATAAGCTCTTGAAAAAGTTATTTAAAACTCACCCAAAAATCCCATATTTATAGCCTAAGAAAAACTAGTCGTTTAATTCAAAAACTGTCAGAAATAGCCTGTCGGTCGACTGCCTAGTCGACCGACCAACGGTCAAATTTCTGACCATTGGATTCTGGCGGTCGACCGAGCGGTCAACCGACTACAGATCCAAATTGTGCAATAGGTCAATTTTGAGCATAGTTTTGAGGTCTAAAATGTTAGAATTTGATATTAGAAAGCATTTGTAGACTTTAAGTCTTCTTTCTTATGCAATTTAAATCAAATCAATATTATATTGGAGTAGAAAGATATCGACAAAATACTGAAAGGTGTCAAATTAGAAACTGTAAATTATTTTCAAAACAAGAACAGACTTGAACCCAATATTTGACATCTTTAACATTTTAATCAGAAAATGATTATTGAATATGAAATGTATCCATAAAAGTTATCTTTGAAATGTAATTTAAATCATATCGATTGAATATAAGAATAAAAAGTTATGAGCAGAAAACTATAAAGATGATGAGCAGTTCAGCAAAATGGTCGGCCGTCCGGTTGACCGAGAAAACCCGAGAGCTCTATAAACTCAGTCGATCGACCGATTGGTCGGCCGATCTCTACTGTGGTTGACCGAGCAGTTGACAGAGCTTAAGTCACTTGGGCTTGTGCACGTATTGGACACGTCGGTTGATCGCTCGGTCGACCGGCTCAGCCTTCGGTCGACCGCAAGCAGCCCAAAAACAGTTTTAACAACTTTTTAAAATACATCTTGAATTCTATAAAATCTCCATAAAATCCATAAAAATAAGTTCATTGAAATCCTTTGAAGTACAAATATATGTGATCAAAAATCAACACATATTACGAACATGTGAACTATTTTTGAGGTATAGAATTTTAAGCTTAAAACAAAAATCGTATCTCTCAAAAATCAAACTTTTGTGTGCGTGTATAAGCTTGAGAAATCCACAACTAATCTATCCTATATATTTTATCCTAAAACAAAATCATAAAACTTACAAACATGACATAAGTCTTCTTGAAAATCTTCTCTTGAAAATCTTCTTCTCCATTTCGACTTGGTCTAAACTTGATCCATGAGCTAGACTCCCTTATGAGTGCTTGATGCGATTTCGACACGCAAGCTCTTGATCAACATGTGCTAGCTTCAAAACATAATTTTAAATCTTTTGTTGAATCTAAATTCCTACTAAGATCTTGATTGAAAATCTGAAATTAAATGAGTACAAGATCATTAGCATTATAACTACATGAGTTAATCATCATCAGAACTAGAGTGATGGGCCTTTCGGCTAATAATCCTTGTATTGACACTTGAATTAATTAAAATTGCACTTTCTCTTCCCCACTCAATTTCTGAAAATAAAACCTTGACTAAATTTGCAA
Source organism: Agave tequilana (assembly GCA_038442645.1). Classification (NCBI taxonomy): domain Eukaryota; kingdom Viridiplantae; phylum Streptophyta; class Magnoliopsida; order Asparagales; family Asparagaceae; genus Agave; species Agave tequilana. The sequence goes on along the minus strand of JAVJIF010011767.1, from coordinate 89,755 downwards.
TGATGAATAAGAAGAAAAACTAGAGTAGCACAAGCAATTAGAATACTCTGCTCTCTGTTTTTTGTCTAACTTTCTCTTGGGTGAATTTACAGGATATTTATAGGCTACAGTGGCTTGGGAAGCACGAAACGAGGGGACACGTGTCCTTGATCCGCAGCTTTATCCACAGAATTGCCGAAAAAATGCGGCTTGATTAAGCGCCCATGGCTTGATTTAATTCCAGTTGTCTCTCTTCTAGAAGGGGAGCTCCAGGGATATCCAATTCTTTACGTACTTGGGCTAGCATAATTCCAAGTTCATCCTCTTATTTTTAGGACTAATCTACCCCTATCTAGACGGAACTTTCTTGCTCCTCATGAAAACTCTTTAATAATCTGAAAATTGGCTGAAAACTAGAATTACGTTACAATCTTGCCCCTGACCTTTTAATTATCTGCAAAATACCCAAAAGAGATTTTTAAGTAACATAATTAACATAATTTGGTAGAAAATGTGATGATAATGATTCAAAATTGACTACTAATCATCCCATAAGGTAGTGTCGCATATTCTAAATGTCAAAGACTAAGGCTAAGCATTCCTTCTCGATCAGGTTGTAATGGTGCTCCGCCAAATCATTATTCTACTCAAATAGTAGATTGCTTGTTCATGATTTTAATCATTTTTTTAGCAAGAAAAGCTCTCAGGGAATGATCCATAGCTCGAAGATGTAACATGAAAGGTGATCCTCATATTGGAGCTACAAGAACTAGAGAGTGTGTGAGATACTCCTTGATCTCAAGCATTGTCCCAAACAAATGAGACTCCTTTCTTCATTAGTTTGGTGAATAGTTGGCAGTATCCTAAAAGATTCGATTTAAATCACCGATATAAGCCAATCGTCCCTGTAACCTTCTGAGTTCCTTAAGATTTCTCAGAGGTTGCATCTCTTGGATGGCGCGGACTTTCTCCGGATTCAGTGAATTCCTTTGGATGTAACAATAAATCTAAGGAATTTGTCACAGGCTACCCCTAGGAAAGACTTGGTTGGGTTCATCTTTCACTGGTGAGCCCACATGATATCAAACATTCTTTTCAACTCTGCGAGATGATCGCCTTTGTTGCAGCTTTTTACAGCGATATCGTCGACATAGCATTCTACGGTCCTGCATATATGCTCATGGAATATCGCATTCATGGCGTGCTGATAGGTCGCACTAGCGTTCTTCAAGCCATAGGGCATTACTGTGTAGCAGTATACTTCCAAAGGCGTCCTAAAAGATGTGTGCTTTTCATCTTCAGAGTACATCTTAATTATATTATACCCTGAGAAGCTATCCATGAAGGACATTCTTTTAAACTCATATGTGTTATCAATCATGATATCTATAACTGGAAGAGAAAACTCTTCTTTAGACAAGCAATATTTAGAGTCTTTGAGTTTCTTGACTTCTGATTCAATTACTTTCATAATCTCATAACAGAACCGTTGTTGCTGTTACTTGACGGGCTTGGTATCTGGGTTGATGTTGAGGCAATGCATAGCAATCTGGGGATCGAGCTCAGGCATGTCCTCATAATTTCAAGTGAAGGCATCTTTATACTCTCGTATGAGATACATTAAGTTTTCTTTCTCGGAAAGCGACAAGCTCTCGCTTATGAAAATGGATTTGGGGTTAGCCTTATTTTCAAGATTTATTTGAGTCACTTTATTCTCAGTGGGTGGTCACGTTGTTCAAAGCATACATCCCAAAGAGTATTTAAGTATTTAATCTATGTATCATAGTCTGACTGGATCAATTCTTCAGATGTAAAAGTATCTTCTTCATCATCTTCTAAATGACTGGTTGATACCATGTTCACTGAGAACTCTCGAAGATACCCCCGATACTGACATCTGAGTCCCACGACGATGTTGCCGATGAGTTATCATGATAGACTTCTTCTTCAGATTTAAAATTTGATGATACTGGCATAGATACATAGTCCAGTCCTCTTCGAGTCTTGTGATAGTAGTCGGGGCCTCTGCCTTCGGTACAAATGGATGAAGTAATGCTCGCTTTCCTTAGCCGAAATTAAAGCCTGATCCATTGATAAGATCATATCTCATTCTTTTCTTCATGTAATGTGACTTTTCTCCATAAATAAAGAATTGTGAAGATTTAAACCCACCCTCTGAGCTTTCACAAACTATGAGCTCAGGCTCGATTCTTTCAAATACAATTGGCTTTTGACCCTTCTGATTAGCTAGTACTTGAAAGAAAAATTTGCTAGTGTCGCCAATCTTTTCGCGTGGCAAAAGGGAGGACTTTATTGTTGCACGCAATAATGTCAGGGCATCCATTTCTGACCAAGGGTCACTGTTTATGTCAGTACGAGTGTCTGATGGTACAGAATCAGAAGCAAATGCAGAAAAGTAAGCCAAATCTAGATTTTCATTAATAAACCACTTACCTTCAACATTAGCGGTGGATTGAAATTGAGCTTATCAATGCTTTTTACAAGGAAATTTATTTTCCAGTGACACTCTTCTTCGTTTGGCTCTGTAACAGCTTCGTTGCCAGAATCGGGCTCTTCTGGGTGCGGATTCTCGTCAGCCTTAAGAGAATCTTGATAAAAAAGGGAATCAGTGAAGTAATTTTAGACTTTATTGAACGGATGTCTTTCAACAATCAGCGTTCTTACTTTTCCTTCTTCATCAATGTATTTCATCACTTGATAAAGAGTAGATGGGATGATGGAGTTGTGGTGGATCCAAGGTTATCCCAGCAGTAAGTTGTACAAGGTGTCGGCTTCAATAACATAACATGTCACCTCAAATATCAGGTCTCCAATTTGATATCTGAGTTTGATTTTTCCCATGGGGCACATATCATTAGCATTGAAGCCATAGATGATTGTCTGAGTGGCGCTTAATCGGTGAGTGGGGATCCCTAAATGTTGCATGAACTTGTGGGGCATAATGCTCAATGCGGATCCTAAATCAACCTGAATATGGCTCACTTCAGTTGATCTAATATACCCTGTGTAATATAGGGGTCTATCATGTTTCCCTTTAACTTGCATGTCTCTGGGGTGAAGCTGATGCAGGAAAACTGCTCCGAGGTACCATTGTCATCTTCCTCTCTGCATATAGTAGGAATCTTGGTTATTAAAACCTCTGCATTTACTAATGCTTCTCTTAAGGCATCCCTTGTAGACATGAAAGCCTTAGGAGTTCATAAAGAGTAATTCAAGGAGGGATGTTTGCTAACTGAGCCAAGGCATCAAAAAGAAAGGGAGTTGATGGTCCCATTCTTCTTTTCTTGAGAGCTTTGACATAACGAAGCTCCTTCTATTTTTTCATGGATGGTTCGTGTACTACTTGATTGTCTCCTCAGCTGGCTAGGAGAAGTCTACCATCAGCTCGCTATACAGTTTCAAGTACTATTTGTCGGATTGAGTCTTCGATATGGAATGTGCGCCTGTGTCAGCAGTAAAGGCAAACTTCTCTTCTCCTGAACAAGAGAGGGACGTGACATCTTCTTCGATTTTTCTTGTAGAGATGCTCACTAGATTACTAGAAGATGCTCTAATCTTGCCTTTGGGCTTCTTGTTTGTGACAGTCATCCATTGTTGGTTTTCGACAATGTCAGGATAGACCCACATTACCTCTCCTCGAGGAGTAGGAACATGAACAAGACCCTTCTCCTTCTGGTTATGAGGATCAGTATTGATCACTTTTAGTTCCCCTTTAAAGATGAAAACCACTCTGGTTGGTGCTATGGGAGATCCCGGCCAAATTAAAGAGGTGATGTAGCTGTCATGTTAACAATCACCTTCTTCTGCTCTGGACAGAGCTTAAGTACCTCTGTGTCAATTAGAGCCTAAAAACATCTTTGAAGATGTATTAATTCTTAGTAAGGTGTTGCAGCATCCTTTGATATAGATAGAAGCTAGGATAATCTATTTTCTCTACTTTTTCAGGACGTCTGGCCTCTGGTAATTTGAGTTTGTTACCCTTTTGGAGTAACTTGAACAGAGAGACCACGTGCTCATCCTTGAAGGAGTATAGTTTATTGGCACGTGCTTAGCCAGGAGTTCCACCCTTCTGCAGGCTGTCTAAAAATCACTACGAACAAGCCATCAGACGCGAGACCCATTTCAATGTGAAGGTCGCGTTTTGACTAAAATGCAGACCTCGTTTCCAAGGAAGCATGGAGACATCAGACGCGAGCCTGAGTAAACTCGCGTTCAATGTCAGTCTAAGTAACTTCGCGTCCCATTTCAAGCGCGGGTCTGAGCAACTTGGTGCCCTACTTCAGACGTGGGTCTGAGAAACCCTGCGGCTCACTTCAAATGTGAGTCTGAGCAACTCCGCATTCTAAGACGCCCGCATCTACAATAAGCAATGCGAGGTCCGCGTCCAACGCGAGACCCACATTTCTGTTATATCAGACCCCTATTACTGGGTCAATTAACTTCCAATGTAATGGTAAGTTAATCCCCATTATGGAGGGATTTTAGGGGACAATAATTCCCCTTTGACTCCCTATAAATATCTTGAGGAGCTATGAAACAGGGGGAGTAGTTTTTGGAAGGAAGAGGCTTTTTTTGAGATTGAGAGCTGAGAATTCTCAACCTAAAAGCTAAAAGCTTCTTGCTTTTTTGGAGAGAAGAAGAAAAGTAGTAATCAATGGACTCTAAACACTTAGTGTGTTAAAAATAGAGCTCCCTTCTGATTAGTCTTCGAGAGCGTCCTGAAAAGAAGCTTGACAGTCGGCCGATCAATGGAGAACAAGAATCACTCTCTATCGCCACACAAAAAACCCAACCTTAAACAAAAGAGAGAACCAATTCTTCTCCCCTCTTTTGTAATCAGAATTGTCCCACTGTAACTTTTTAGCCACTCAAAGAAACCTTACAATCGACTAAGGCTTTTTCCACGCAAACAAAAGTTGGCAACTTCGTTGGGAAATTCTTTCTCTACTGACAAGAACGCCATGGCGCAAGCCGATATCTCACTCTTCAGAAAGACAATAGAATCCCTCATTATTGAGTTTGACTAAGAAAAATTTGAGAAATTTCTTTTCTCAGGCTCTGCCATCCCCAAGGTGATGCTACAATACCGCAAAGTCTCTTCAGAAACTCGCTCTCGAATATCTTCAGAGATTACTCCTAAAGTGGTCCACACCACTGCTCACAACACAAAGATTGCCACTTCTGAAGAGGTTCTGAAAGCCTCTCGTGCAGCCCATATCGCCCATGTCAACATCTCTCAGGAGACCCGCAAGGCAAAAATGGTAGTGCACAATCAAAATGATGGTGAAGATCAATTTCTCCATCCTCTTCCTCTCCAAACTCTGTAATTTCAGGGTGTCGCGGGTTCCCAAAAACCCCTGCAGCTTAACCGGAATGCTAAACATCGATGAAGGCGTCGCGCACATCGACAACATATTGAAGATTCTGCAGAGGCAATCTGTTCTGCAGATTCAGAACGCGAAGTTCATATTAGCATTTCTTGTAAGCGACGCGAGGACTGATTAGCCTTTAAAATTGCATATTTTATTCCACATCTTCACATTTATCTTATATAAAATGTTACTAATAATAGTTTTCTTCTGTGTGTAGGTCTATGGTATGGAATGAAGAAGAAGATAAAAAAATCCAATTTATTTGGTGATTTTTAGCCTAAATATAGCAATTGACTTTAGAAGCTAGATCTGCCAAAACAGGGTGCAGATATGCAGAAACTAATAGGGGAACTAGCAGGGGGACAAAACAACAGGCTGCAGCAGGCGAAGCCACGTGGCGTTCGTATTGCGATGGAAACATGGCATTTGCGGCATTTTCGAGGCAATAGGCGGACCTACATGTCAGTTTTTGATCTGTGGCCCCGTCTTGACACCCTAGTGCCCCCCTTAGCCTATAAATACCCCAGATTTCTAGAACAGAAAAAGAGAAGAGTTTTTAGGGGTAGTTTCTTTCATTTGTGTAGCATAGTACAGTTTTCTTCTTTCTTTTGTTTTTCATTTCCTGTGTAGACCATGTAATCGGGAAGAGAGAGATGCATAGATGAAGGTTAGGGTTCTTGTAATGCAAGGTAACATTCTATGAAAGGTTTTCTTCTTATCTCTATTAGTTTTCTTTTCTCTAACACTTTACATACTTAACTTTTTCTCTCATGGCAACTAGTCACTAACTTGCTAACTTCTTACTTATTAATTCACATGAATATAATAGCCTCTACTTGGCCTTGCTGTTTGATCGTGAAATGAAAGTGATAAGAATTACCGTGTAACTTTGGGCTAATGGGTCGTGTCCACGAGGAGGAATGCGATGAAAACTTTTTGGTGTTTTTGTTTAGAAATCTAAGAATGGTGCTGGTTTTTTAGTTGAAAAGGGAATGGAAAGAAGGGAAGTGATTTAAAAAAAACTTAAAACTTAGAGAAGGTATTGAAAAAGGTGATTTTGAAAAGCTTGAAGAGTGATTTATTGTTTTTAATATAAGAAGAAGATCTGGGCTCACTATCTCACTACTTAACTATGTGTTCTTCTCTTGAAATTCTTAGTGCCTCAACTTGATCTTAGGCAAAAACTTAAGCTTGAGTTAAGAAAGTTTTAAGTAAAGCAAATAAGATAGTTTGAAAAACTTAACCCTTTTCTTCAATAAACCATCTTGAATTGAATGTCAAATCATCAAGTATTTCAAGCATAAAATAAAACAAGTTCAAGAGATATTTTAAAAGAAGTAGAAGTTTAGGAATCCAATCCCATTCTCATGTGCCTTCAAGAACACTTTCAAAGAAGAAAGGCTTAGTTTAGGCATGCATATGATTCCATTGGGTCTTTACATAAAAATCATTCAAAAAGAAGAGAGATCAAAGAGAGGAACAATAGTGAGCCCAGAAAATGAATTCAGCTACTCATGGAAGATGAAAAATAATACATGAAAATAAAGCAAGACATACCCGTGAATTGGAGTGGAAGAAGAGAAGGCTTGATCCTTTTATTGATGTCACTTCAATCTTCAGATTACAATCACTCTATTCCTCTCTCTCATTGGTACTTGAACTGAACTAGAAATTATAAAACAGAGATACAACTTCTATACTATCTAACAAAGAGGCTAAACCTTAAAAACAAAGAAAAATCTTAAACTAATTTTCGATCCCTTTTTCTCTGAAAAATACGTTATTTATAGGTAAAAACCAAATGGGATAGGTCGTACAAAGATAGGGGAGCAAATGCTCCCCCAACAAAGCCTAACAAGCCACGAAAATGCGAATTTGGCCGCGTTTTCGCGGCCTGGGTGTGGCCAGGTGGCCACACCCGGGGGGTACACCTCCTGGTTTTGTTGACTAGCTTTATCTTCTGCTGGTTTTCCCGTTTCAGCTCTAGAATTTGACGAAACAGCCTCTGATCTTTGGCTTCAGCCACTTGATTTGAGAAGATTTATTTTAACCGATTTTAATCTCTTTGATTTGCCATGACCTGCCATGATTTCCTGATTTTGAAATAATTCTGAATTAAATCAGAATTTGATGGGCTTTTGAGCTCGTTTCTGTTTCCTATCCTTTAGTAATGGGCCTGTATTTTATAAAAAAAATAGGACTTATTAATATAATTTATTTAGATAATAAACATGATAATGTGACAATAAATATGCAATATATGTTACCAATCACACCCCCACACTTATCTTTTGCTCACCCTCGAGAAAAACATCAAATCTAATCCTAATCAATTATTAGACCACTTTCGCAGGTCACTCGATTGCATTGAGTATGTGCAACAAGCCGTTAAACCTCTAAGTTATCCCTAGAGGACGAGTTTTGTCTCGTGAGGGTTTTCATGGATTGCACCCACAAAATCCATAGAGAGAAAGAATGTTAGTATTTTCGAAAAGTATTTTGAAAGGAGAAAATATTTGAAGTATATTTGAAAGAGTTCAAGTAATCTATAAGTTATAGGAATATCAAACTTTTCATTCCTAAACTTAGTCTCTAAAAAATATGTCATCAATCAAAGTAAGGAGTCAAATTGTATTTCTCATCTAGCCTATTACTTTACCTCGGGTCATATGCACCATCGTAAACGTGAAGTTTGACTAAGGGTTCTTTAACATTAACTCCTACGCCTTATTTATATTTATTTTTTGTGGCATTTATTTCTCAATTTTATTAGGCTTTCTAATCTGCCCATGTAATGAGCCTTTAGTCGGTGACGCCCAGACCGGACAGTCTTAGGGCACCAGGTGAGAAAATACCCCTAAGGACTTAAACACTCGAGCAGATAAGATCACGAAACCAAGGGTTTTTATTTATAAAATGTACCCCTTTTATGCGTGAATACTTATGCTTCATGAGGCACAAATACCCAACTTAATCAGAAGATTTATATATATATATATATATATATTATATATATATATATATATATATATATATATATATATATATATATATATATATATATATATTCAAACTTATCTGATTATCTTTCGCATAAATACCAAGGCTTGCTTAGGCCAAAACACCTAGCTAATCAATAATTAGATTTGTATATATATATATATTTCTTTTTTTATAAGGCATAAGAATTTTGTCTTTGAACCCTAAGTGTGTAAGTGTATAAAGTTTGCATATTTTTTCAAGGTAAAGATCAAGATTAAATTACTCTTATCAATTTTCTTCCTAACCTCGAAAACCAAACAAGTTATCTTATTTTGACCAAGTATAAGAAATCCTAATTATGATTTTTCTATTCCTTAAAATTGACTTAATTTCTTACAAAAAGTATATCAAAATATTGTTCTTATCTTTCAAAAAGTTTATATATATATATATATATATATATATATATATATATATATATATATTCTCTTTTTTTTTAAGTTACGTTAGTCATGTTAGAGCCCTCCTACACACTTATCTCATGCATTATCCTGAATGTATGAAAGAAATGTATAGATGCATGAAATAAAATGAAAAAGTGAAAAGTAACCGATACACTAGGTCAAAAAGACCCATAGCCGTTTCATTTACCGGCACCGATTTCAAGAAAGGTTTAAGGCATTGACTATTTACCTTAAAGTCATTTCCATTCTTGGTGTCACTGATCTCTACAGTACCGTGTGAAAACACGATTTTGACAACGAATACCCCAGTCCATCTTGATTTTAATTTTCCTGAAAAAAGATGAAGCCTAGAATTATAGAGTATGACTTTTTGTCCAAAGTTTTTCTTATGATGTGTTTATCATGAAAAATCTTAACTCTATCTTTAGTGATCTTAACATTTTCATAGGCCTCATTTCTCAACTCCTCTAATTCGAAAATTTGTAATTTCTGAAGGTCATCGGCCTTTGTCAAGTCAAAATTTAACTGTTTGATTGCCCATAAGGCCCGATGCTCTAACTCAACGGGTAGGTGGCAAGCCATCTCAAAGGCTAACCTATAAGGAAACATCCTTAGAATCATCTTGAAAGCGGTCCTGTAGGCCTATAGGGCGTCTACAAGTTTGGTAGACCAATCTTTCCGATTTTAGTTCACAATCTTCTCCAAAATAAGCTTGATTTGTCTATTGGAGACCTCAACCTGCCCACTGGTTTAAGGATGATAAGGTGTGAACAACTTGTGAGTTATGGCATACTTTCACATTTCGAGTTTCAAAGGATATATTGCAAAAGTGAGTACCATTATCACTAATGATAGTACGAGGGGTTCCGAAGCGTGAGAAAATGTTCTCTTTTAAAAACTTTATGACAACTTTGTTATCATTAGTTCTGCTAGGAATGGCTTCTACCACTTGGACATATAGCCCACAGCAACCAATATGTACTGGTTTCCAAATGAGCTAGGAAATGAACCCATAACGTCGATGCCTCAAACATCAAAGAGTTCTATTTCTAGAATTGGGCTGAGGGGCATCATATCTCGTTTTGAGATCCTTTCCACCATCTGGCATCTAGGGCACGTCTTGCAAAATTCATAAGCATCTTTGAACAAATTGGGCCAATAGAACCTACTTTGTAGCACTTTTTTAGCAGTCTTGCGGGGACCAAAGTGTCCACCGCATGCAAGTTCGTGACAAAAAGATAAAACACTCTTAACCTCTTCATCGGGAATGCATCTCCTAATAATTTGGTCAGAACAATACTTAAAAAGATACGGTTCCTCCCAAAAGAAATACCAGACTCGAGATAAGAACCAGTATATATCATTTTTGGACCAATGAGACGGAGTTTGGTTATTGACTAAGTAATTCACTATATCAGCAAACCAAGGTTCCCTAAAGATAGCTAAGAGATTTTCATCAGGAAAGTCCTTATTTATGGGCAATTCGTTGCATGGAGAATTTGGGATTCGTGAAAGATGGTCAGCAACGATATTTTTTTACGCCTTTCTTGTCTCGAATCTCGAGATCGAATTCTTAAAGAAGGAGGATCCAACGAATGAGTCGGGCCTAGGCATCCTTCTTCATCATGAGGTACCTAAGTGCAGAATGATCAGTGAAAATGGTGGTTTTGGACCATAGTAGGTAGGGATGAAATTTCTCTAAGGCAAACACTATTGCCAAGAATTCCTTCTCAGTAGTAGTGTAATTCAATTGAGCATCGTTGAGAATCCTACTAGAGTAGTAAATCACGTGCTGCTTATTATCAATGTAATGTCCTAGGACAACACCTATGGTAAAATTAGAAGCGTCGCACATGATTTCGAACGGCTTAGACTAATTGGTGCAGATATGATTGGTGCAGAAATAAGCTCTCTCTTAAGCTTTTCTCAAGAATTCATACATTCAGCATCGAAAGTGAAGAACACGTTCTTAGCTAATAGATTAGTCAAAGGTCTAGCAATCTTACTAAAATCATTGATAAATCTTTGGTAAAAATCGGCATGTCCTAAGAAGGATCGAATATCCTTCACGCATTTAGGCGTGGGAAGCTTAGCAATAACCTCTATCTTGGCTCTATCCACTTCAATTCCATTCTTAGAGATTTCATGACCCAAGACAATTCTATGTTTTACCATGAAGTGGCATTTCTCCCAGTTCAGTGTTAGATTTTTCTCAGCACAACGTTGGAGGACAAGTTCTACATGGTGGAGACATTGAGTGAATGATTCTCCATGGATGGAGAAATCATCCTGAAAATTTCAAACAATCATTCTACCATATCAGAAAAAAAGACTCAACATGCAACGTTGAAATGTTACTGGAGCATTGCACAAGCCGAAAGGCATTCAACTATAAGCAAATGTCCCAAATGGATATGTGAACGTAGTCTTTTCTTGGTCCTCAGGAGTAATAGGCATCTGATTATACCCCGAGTAACCGTCCAAGAAACAGTAATACTCGTGGCCCACCAAGCGTTCAAGCATTTGATCAATGAAGGGGAGTGGAAAATAGTCTTACGAGTTGCAGCATTAAGTTTCCTACAGTCAATGCAAACTCAGATCTTCGTAGGAGGTCGAGTTTGGACCAACTCCTTGTTCTCTTTTTTCACTACAGTGAAACCGAATTTCTTTGGAACCGCGTAGACAGGATTGACCCATTGGCTATCAGAAATGGGATATATTATCCCATTGTCTAAGAGTTTCACAATTTCAGCATGAACAACCTCTTGCATTATAGGGTTTACCCTATGCTGGGCGTCTCTTTTAGTTGTGGCATCTTCATTGAGATGAATGCGATGTTGAACTATGGCTTGACTCAATCCCTTTATATCAGTCATAGTCCAAGCAATGAATTCCCTATGTTTTCTTAGAATTACTTTAAGATTTTTTTCTTGCCCGTCGTTTAAATGGGAGGCAATGATGACAGGAAAGGTCTCTTGTTCGCCTAGATAGACGTACTTGAGATGCGTAGGTAAGGGTTTCAATTCTAAGAAAGAGGAAGGCTCACTGGAAGGATGAGTCACATTTGTTGACTCCACATTTAGTGAAATAGGTTTCGAGGCTCAATTCACAGCAGACTCAACAACCTGATCAAGATTAAAGTCACCAGACTCTAACCAGAAGTCACACTCTGTTTCTAGTTCCAATTCTTCCCTTTGTTCACTTGTTAAGTTCTCAATGAGGTTGACTTCAAACGTCTGGTCCTCAACATCGTGGAGTTGTTTTCCTAAGTTGAAGACATTGAATTCTCTAGTCATGTCCCTAAAGGTTAACCACATGGACCCATTCCTACAATTAATGATGGCATTGACGGTAGCAAGGAATGGTCGCCCTAGGATAACAGGAGTTTGAGCCCTAAGATTGGACACAGGTTGTGTCTCTAGAACAATGAAATCAATATGGTAAATAAACTCCCCGACCCAGATAAGGACATCATTAATTTCTCCCTTTGAAAGTTTCACTGAATTGTCAGCCAGTTGGATAGTGACTCGAGTTGGACTAAGATCACCCAACCCGAGTTGTTGATAAACTGAGAATGGGAGCAAGTTGATACTTGCCCCTAAGTCAAGAAGTGCACGACTAATCTCGGCTTGTCCTATGGTGCAGACAATGGTTGTTGACACTTAAAAAAGACAAGATTCTGACTGGCCCGAACGATGTCTACACTTGTTAATATTTACAAAAGACAAGTGAAAGATAGGCTGATTGGTCTGAATAATGTCTAAACTTGTTGACATTTACAAAAGACAAGCGATAGACAAGCTGACGACCAGTTCTGTACTTGTTGACATTTACAAAAGACAAACGACAGATAAGCTGACGACCAGTTTTCACCCATCTCTGAGGGACAAGGAAGCAACTTGGACTCTACTGATCCAGTGAAGCAGACAGTAAGCCCGGATTGTCTCTAAAACAGACCTCAGCAGGTCTAAGATGCTAGCACTTAGCATCGCATGAGCCCAAAGGGATAACCTCGCCTGAGAGGTTAAGATTGTCCAACTTCGCCTTGAAGCCATTCAAAGCTCTGTCAGGAAGGTAACTTATAGCTTCGCCTGAACTGTTCAAGTTAACTCCGCAAAGAGTTAACTTCGTTTGAAGCCACACACAACTGCGCAGAAGGATGTTCGGTAACTTCGCCACAGACGACATCTAGCTCCGCTGAAGAGCTGTCTTCTAACTTCGCCATAGACGATATCTAGCTCCGCTGAAGGGCTACCTCTGACTTCGTCACATGCGCCATCCAGCTCCGCTGTGAGCTCAATGTGGGCAGCATCGCTGCAGGTCTGCTATGGTCAACCTATTGACCATTTAAATCTCAGGATGAGATCAAATCTGATCGAATCAAGACCAAATCTAATCAAGATCAGATCTGAGATCAAATTTGGCAGTTAATTGCCGTAATCTCTTGACTCTTCTAAAATAAGTAAGAGGATCAGGGAAAATCTTCCAACGATATGGAAAGGATCAAAACAGATAAAGAGGATCAACTGACCTGCCACTTCTAGCTTCGCAGAAGCTGATCCTAGGCTCGCAGCAAGGCTACTTTCCAGATTTAAACAGATTTGATTCAATCTGTTTCTATGTTTTCAAGGGACAATTATACCCCTGCTCTCCCTATAAATAGCCCACCAGGGGCACAAGGAGAGGACACATGCGATATGCTCCAGAGAGACGGCACGGACCTCCCACACACGCAAAGACTTCTTCTGGATGACTTCTCGAGAGGATGCACCGTGCGTACAAACAGAGATCTATTCTCTTGAATTTAGAGACTTTTAGAGAGCTGCTTCTCTAATCAGGGTGCTGATACCCTAGTACCTCCCTTCTTCTCAAGGAATCTCCGAAACCAGGCGAGAAGGAATTCTTAAGTGAAGGCGGTTTTGAGAAGTAACAAGAGGGTTCTACCAACCTTCTGTTCTCTGATTTCCCAAACCAGGCGAGAAGGGAATCACATCGCTTGCATCGTCAAAGGGACAAAGTGGTCGCGCGCTGACCAAACTCCTATCGACACACTTCTCCAGAATCTCAGAGGAGATCTACTTGAAATCTTTTTAGAATACTTGTAATTTAGCTCCTCGACTCTTTTTATTGTAAGTTTTTCCCCTTTGCAAATCAATGGAAAACAAGATGGCGACTCCGCTGGGGATCGAATTCTCCACTGCTGAGAATTAAGTGTCGCAATGCGACGAACAGACCTTCGGGTCTATCTCTGAATTCAGAAAAGCCGGTGTAGCCAGAGCCCCTCTAGCTAAATCTTCAAGGCAAGTCTCTGCGGAGACAGATAAGGCTCTCTGCGAGCCTACTGCGGTCCTCTGGCGCAACAAGGAAGCATGCCCGCAGTCCAAGTCCACCACTTTTGAAAACCTGGTCGTTCACTTCGACCAAAGAAAATTTGAAGAAGTCCTCTCTGGGGGTGGTCTAATGCTTCATGCACGGAAGCATAGAAAGGTCTCCATGACCAAGGTTTCAGAACAGAAACCAGAGGCAGAATTCTGCCAACACCCTTCAGCCTCGCGCGTGGCTTGTCAGGTTCCTTGCGAACCTAAGTATCCTCTGCCAAAGCAGATGTGGAGGCCAAAACAGAAGGCTCTAGGCAAAGCCTCAGGCGTAGCTACGCCAGAACAGCGTCTCTCTCGCGAAGAAAAAGGCAAGATGTCTGCCTGCTCCAACAAGGTTGCTAGTCGTGAAGTTACAGTGATAACCATACCTTCGCCCAACTCAAGAGCAACAACTCGCGCCAGCCTCGTTCTTATGAGCGAAGCTACTGTACCACAGCCTACGCGCAAGGTTCATAACCGCGAAGCTAAAACCAAGACACTATCTAAGGATGATCGCCTTCGCAGCAGCACAGCGGATAAAGCACCACAACGTGCTCCGCCCTCCAGTTCGTCAAGCGCTAAGTTCGCGCTTTGTGGCGGAGTTAAGGGAAGTTCCCTAAGTATTGATAACGTTGCTTATGCAGCTTCAGCGCCCAAGGGCACTTCTAAGGTTCTTAGCCGTGAAGTTAGAACTGAAGTACTACTCTGTGCTAATCCCCTCTGCGGTGATAAAAGAAGCAGGACATCGTCCTATGCGCGATCCAAGAGAGCTTCTGCGCTTGATCGTTTAGGCCCAACTTGGTCTGACTTGCGGCAATTCTTGATGAACAAACGAAAGTCAGAATCTTTTCGAACTACTTCCCCCTGTTGTCAACAAGTGGGATGTCAGCTGGTAACCGTTCACTCAGTCTATTGCTGGCTAGGACCAAGCCTCGCCACTTCTCCAAGCTGACGATCAGTTTTTGATCGGCTGTCAGTACAAGCCCCGGTGAAACATCATAAAAGGAGTGTCTCGCGAGACCTACCCTACGCATCCGTCAACAAGACCGGGAGAGGACAAGAGCTGCGCAGGGGCAGACAAGCGTCCGACGATACTCCCTACAGCTCCCCAGATCCAGATTACAGCCCAGGCTTAGGCGAAGTCTTGGTGCATGAAGAGGGTGTTTTTCGAAACACCAGATCTAGGGTGGCGATACCCTACAGTTATGAACAGCCTTCTTCCTCAACGGTAGTAGCCTCGCCAGAACCAAGGAGAAGATCAGTCCAGTCATCTTATGAAGAAGATAAAGACAGCGGGTATGCTTCGTCGGCGACAGTCAGCTCGGTTCGAACAGATAGAGCATCAGTAAACATGACCGATAATGGTAATGACGACCTTCGTCGACGTTTGAAAGCTCAAGAGCAAACTTTCAAAACTCAGCAAGAAGCTCTGGACAACATTCAACAGATGCTCGCTCAACTCCTTGATAACCGGAATAACAATGATACCGGGAGTAATCACGACGAGGAAGAACATCTTAGCAATGATCAGCCGAAGACAGAAAAGTCCAAGGAGGGTTCTTCTTTAGACGCTGAAGTCCTTAAGGGCCTTCAAGCTCAAATTGCATCCCTAACTCAGAGGGATGAGTTAAAGAAAGTAGGGACAGTCCTTCCTTACCCGTTGGAGTGGGACTCAGTGTCATACCCACCGAAGTTCAAACCACCAATATTGCATACCTATGATGGAAAGAGCTCGCCAAACCAGCACATCTACTATTTCCGGTCTCAAACTGGTAATGTTATAGACAACGACGATATTATGACTAGGTTGTTCATTGGCACCTTAAAGGGGGTAGCATTCGACTGGTTCCGAAGTCTCCCTCCGGGCTCTGTCAATTCTTGGATCGACCTGGAAACCTGATTCCTTTCTCGTTTCTATGAGGATGATACCGAGGTAACCATGGACAAGCTCCTCTCCACCGTGCAGAAGAAGGGCGAATCTGTCCATGACTATATTGAGCGATTCAGAAACTTATCTTTGATGTGCCCAGCAGGGATGCCATTACCCATGCTCTTACAGACGTGCAGGCACAACTTCTTAGACCAAGTAGAGGTTCGCATGGGGGCTGTCAAAGCCCATACCTGGAAAGAATTGGTCGAACAAGCTGAGATAGCCGAGAAGTCAGCTAAAAAGTTCGAATCGTCCGCCCCCAAAGGCAAATGGGTATGAACAATAAAGGACGTAGCGACATAGCGCAGTCTTCTCAAGCTAAAGGGAAGGAGACTATGTCCGTTGAATTGATCGGGGACGTACAATCGAAAGCCAAGAAGAGTAGCTTCAATAATCAGGAGTCTAAGTTCCCTCCAAAACAGTACTCCTTCAGAGACGATCAGGTGGTCACAATATTCCATTTACTCCACAAAGGGAATAAAATGAAGCTACCAGAAGCTCGACGTCCCAATGAAATAGGACGCACGAATGACCCTAAATACTGTCTCTACCACAGGATGATTCACCATCCTACCGACAAGTGCTATATCCTCAAGGATAGAATTCAAGCCTTGATCAACGCAGGGGTCCGACACTGAAGGCAGAGCAGAAGAAAGTCACTGCCAATATGGTGACCCTCAAGTTCGGCAAAACCCCAAAGGTCACAGTTCCTGACGGGACCTATCCAGTCCCTGTGCCACGGCTAGAAGTTAAACATCCTGTGGCTAAGACTCAAAATAATAGAGGTCTTGTTCCCTTGACATTGGAGACAGGGGAAGTCATGTGGATACACCCGGACCTTGTCCAAGACGTACAGTGAGATTCAAAGAAGCCTAAGTCAAAGGGCAAATCTTGCAATGTCATCTCCATCCTGCCAGACGATGACAATTTTACGTCAGCTTCCCTCAGTGATTCTGAAGGAGAAAAGCATGCTTGCATGACACAGGCCGATGTACCTCAGCTGACGGGTACTAGATCCAGAAAATCATACTTAAAGCAGTATGAGAAGACTACAGACGAGATACAATAGCAAACAACGTCAGTACAAGTACCAGCATCCGCTTCGATTCCAACCAAGGGAAAAGAGAAGCCTAAAGAAGTCCGGTTCGACCATGTCCTAAAAAAGCCTTCATGCCCAGGGCTTGACACGCCCTTTCGTTTTGACATATTGGCCCAATTGGCTAATATCCCGGCTTGTATTACTATACACGAGCTACTTCATCTCTCAAAAGAGACAAGAGAAGCACTCAGGGATGCGCTGGCTAATTCAGAATCATTCCTGACATATATGCTAGAGACCCCTAAAGATGACGCTCAGTCTCCGTGTCCTGAATGCCATCATGCATAATCAAAGGTGCCCGCTATTACCTTCACAGCGGAAGATATGCTTCTCAAAGACAACAAGCACGATCGACCTCTGTACTACACCGGATACATCGGTTCAACATGCATTGAAAGGGTACAAGTCGATCCGGGGTCCGCACTCAGCATCATCGCCGAAAGGCTTCTCTACGTCCTCGGTATACCGCTATATAGATTGTCTGCAACCACTACTACAATATACGGTTTCAATGCCGGGAGTAGTCATCCACTTGGGAAAATTTGACTCCGTTGCCGAATCAGGAGCCTGAAATCGGAAGTGACGTGCTATGTCATTGACGCTGACACGTCATATAACCTGCTACTAGGACGACCGTGGATCCACGCCAACTGGATCGTTCCCTCCACACTGCACCAGTGCTTCAAGTATGTAAAAGACGACGCCACAGTACGAACTGTCTTCGCTAAAAAGCAACCATTCAAAGGAGTGGAAAATTACTTCACTGACACTCTCCTGTATCAAGAGACCGGTGAAGTATCCAAAGAAGCATTGCCGAATGATGATGATAGTGGCAATGAGACGGATTCGGAGTCTGAAGCAGACATACCAGCTATTTTCATTGGTGAACCAATTATAGCATGTCTTAATAATCCCCAATGTAACATTCCTTCTGAGGATGAGGGCGAATGGGTAATTAATGATAATATTTCTTTTGATTATCCTGCGAGTGTTGGGTTGTTTGAATCCATTATGGATAGCTCTCTGCACATCCCTTTACATAGACCAAGTACATCCAACACACCCATAGAATCTGGAGAAGGGGCCGTTTTGGTGATCCCTCTATCCAAAGAAGGTCAATTACCAATAATATTCGGCAGAGCCCAACCATGAGGGTCCACAGCCATGGATTCAAGTTCAGACTCAGACACCCCACAATTCTTCCTTTACGCGCGACCAGCGCGCCATATTATGAAGAAAATGGGATACGACCTAAAGCATGGGGAGGGTCTGAATTTCAGAAAAGGAAGGCGTAGTTTGCTACGTAACTTTGTGCCAAAAGGAAAGCCCACAAATTACTATGATAATACACACAGGGGGTTGGGATACGTTACACCCACATCGTCATCAACGGTTCAATTCAAAGACGACGAACCAATTCCATCGCGTTCAGCTTCATCCTCCGAGTGGGACTCAGATGTTAGCGTGGGAATGATGTTCGATAATCTCACTGTTAATATGACTTCAAGCAGTCAATTGGAGCCAGCAGAGGCTACTGATGAGGAACCATGGGCTCAGTAATTAGATCTCCAATGGGAAAAGCGATTCGAATTGTGCGAACCACCTACCGAAGACAAGGTGATGTAGGTCAACTTGGGTAGTCAAGATCACCCTAAGCCCATCTTCATAAGTGAAAGCTTGTCACTTATGGAAAAGGAAGAATTAATAATACTCGTAAAGGAGTATATAGACATCTTCGCATGGAACTATGAAGACATGCCCGGACTTGATCCACAAGTCGCCATGCACTGTCTGAATATCAAACCCGACGCCAAACCAGTCAAGCAGCAACAACGTCAGTTTCGCCCGAAAATTATGGAGGCTAATGAAGCCGAAGTCCATAAGCTCATTGCATGTGGCTTCATACAGGAGGAACAACATCCAGATTGGGTTGCTAATATTGTTCCCGTCCTCAAGAAGAATGGGAAAATACGAATCTGCATCGACTACCGTGATCTCAATACTGTTGGCCCAATGGCCCATCACTCTAGTTTTGATGATGATCAACTCATGTAGTTATAGTACTAATGATCTTGTGTTTAATTAGTGACAGATTTATGATCAAGATCTTAGTAGGTGCATAGCTTCAACAAAGGATTTAAAGTCAAGTTTTAGAGCTAGCACGGTTTGATCCAAGAGCCATTGGATCGTGTTTGGACCAAGTCAAGAAGATGAGAAGGCTTCAAGTGAAGACTTCAAGAAGATGAAGACTTGTGTCTAGGTTTGTTTTTAGAAGATTTTGTTTTAGATAAAATGTAAAGGATAGAGTAGTTGGTGGATTGCTCAAGTACATATACACACACACTCTTGATTTAGTTTGATTTAGAAAAGAATTTTCACTTTGAAAAAATACTATTTTGGTTTTTGTTATTCAATTTTTACATGTTTTAACCAAAACCGTTTTTAGAGCTTAATGTCAAAAACATAGATATTTCACCATGTTTATGTAATGGATCATATCCATACACACTATGCTTTAAAAGTTGTTTAAATATCTTGTTTTCGTATTTGAAGATGTTTTGGAAAAACAAAGTTTGGAAAAATCAATTTGGAAAATACTTTTTTTATTTAAGCCAATTTTTTCATATTACAAAAATAGTCCAAATCTTTTGTAACATGCCTTGATTTTATGCAAGCATGTTTGATTATCAAAGTATATTGGTAAAACTATTTTTGTAGATTTTTCTATGTTTTATGGGATTTTATTTTGATCAAAAAGACCAAGTTTTAAATCCCCTTGACTGTGCTGCCTGGCTTCAGACGGTCGACCGACGTGCACAGACGTGCATGCCAGTTCTGGCAGGAGGGCTGGCCGGCCGACCCGGCCGACCGTTCAGAGAGTTCTGCTCTCTGGAAAGGCCCCGGCCGACCGAGCGGTCGACCGTACAGAGAGACTTGCTCTCTGTATCCTGGCTCGGTCGACCGACCGGTCGACTGATAGCACAACGGTCTGAAATATGACCGTTGGCCGGCCGACCGGACGGCCGACCGTCAGGCTTGACTGACCCAACGGCTAGTTTTTCTAGCCCTATAAATTTGGGGGTTTGGGCATTGTTTTTCAATAAGATTTTTAGTGGACTTTGAGCCAGTTTTTCCCACTCCATTAAAAGAGTTTTCTCCACTAAATTGAGAGCTAATACTTCCAATCAAAAGGGGAGTTTTTATCAAGAGTGTTTAAAAAGAGATTTTCTTGAGTTTTCCTCCACCATCTCTTTCCTAGTTTTCTCACACAAACACTTGAGCTATCCATTGCTATATCTACCTATAGGAGTGTTGTAGTGAAAGTTTTTATTGGTGATCAAAGTGTTTAGATCACCAAGAGATCTTTTCTTGTTTCTTGAGGAGGCGGATGAGTGCGTTCGCGGTTGTTTTGAGTTCGTGTGTGAACTCTTTGTTTGAGGTGCGGCCTCGGCAAGCTTGTGGAGCTTGCGGTGTGTACGAGACTAGAGAGTCCGAGGGATTGTAGGTGTTGCGGCACCGAGGAGTGATCCATTGGGATCGAGCATAGTGGAAATCTTCGTGTGTCGAAGGCGGGGATGTAGAGCAAGGGTGCTCGAACCTCGAAACAAATCCTTGTGTTTGCGATTGCTCACTCTCTCTCTCTCTTTGTCTCTTATTTATATCTTGCATTCCTTTATTGTGTTTATCTTTATATGCATGATATACTTGTGTGCTTAATTGTTATACTTGCTTGGGTTTGTTTGCTAACACTTGTATTTAACCAAGATAGCCAACGTGGCACCTCAACCCTTATCTAGGGAATCTAGAGGAGTTAGTCCAGAGCCCTTCACGGGGAATTCGGCTACACTCTTGTGTTATACGTGGTGTTTAGTATAATAAGTTTTATTTGGTCATAATAGTTTTTAATTCCGCATTATTTGGCTTTCAGTGACCATTAGATTAGCCATCACCTATTCACCCCCCCTCTAGGTGAACCTACAATTGGTATCAGAGCCAAGTGCTCTGAATTTGGGTCTTACAACCTAGAGTTAAAGATCCTCATTTTAGGCTAATCACATTATTTTTGTACACACCATAGATTTCATGTCACCATCCATGTTTGACATTCTTAACATCCAAATTTGGAAGGTTAAGATGTCTATGTACCTCAAGGCCTTAGGCATTCATGTTTATCTTGCTACAATTAAAGATTCTTATGTTAATGATATCAAGTACATTGAGGCTAATGCAAAAGCCCTTCATGCTTTAAAGTCAACCCTAAATGATGATTATTTATCTAGGGTTTCTAATGTTGATTCGGCTTTTGTAGCTTGGAACATCATCACCTCCCTTGGCGAAAAGGATCTATACTATGCGGGGAGCGATTTGGATGTTGGAAGTGAAGTCTCCAACAAGTGCTATATGGTCCAAGGGGATACCCCCTTGAGGTAACTACCGAATCTGAGGTAGATGAAGATAATGACATGTCATATGATGAACTTGCTTCATTTGTCAACAACTATTAGAGAAATATGACATGATTAAGAAAGAAAATAAAAATTTGAAAAAGAAATTTGATTGCATGCTTTATGAAAAAGATTCATTAGAAAATAAGGTTGCATGCATTGAAAAAAAATGAGTTTTTGAAAAATGAGAATGTTTCCTTAATGTCCAAATTAAATGATCTTTGTGAAGGAAACACTTGTTTGAAAAATAAAATTACTTTGGTGGAAAAACAAAAGAAAGTCGTTTTTCATGAGAACGACTCTTTAAAAAGAAAAATGTTTGAAAAAGAAAAGGAAAAAGAAAAAGTTTCTAAAAAGAATAAAAATGATTCTTATTCTCACCATTCTTTACATGCCACCATTGATAATAATGAGATAAATGTTTTAAAAAATAAAATGGATTGTTTGAGCTCAACCTTGAGCTCTTGTGCATTCAATCATAAGAGGTTGGAAACCTTGTTTTCAAAGAAACAAGTTCCAAATTTTCATCCACATCATCCTCATCATGCATATGCTTATGTTGCACGTCACGATCACACTCACACACATAAGCATCCTTAGGTGTACAAGTGTACACATTGTGGCCGCAAAGGCCATTTAGCAAAGTTTTGTTATGATAGGATACATCATTTAAATTTTGCTAATAATAAAAATGTTTGGGTGCCTTACAATGCTAACCCCCAAGGACCCAAAAGAAAATGGGTACCAAAATTTCCACCGTGTGTTTTTGATGTAGGTGAGGGCTCTCACAAAACGTGAGAGGGTTGGTGCCTTAATGGTGGATGCACTTGGACTTGATGGACACACATTTGATGCATCGCTATCAAGGAGGTTTGGTGGGACAACCACCATGTTTGGAGTTTTGGAGCATAGTTCCTTGGCTTGGTAACTATTTCTAAACTCCTAGTTTATTTACATGCCTATTCATTTTTGACATCATATAGCATGTTCATGTTTTTGTGCTTCATGTGGTAAATACTAGTTTAAATGTAGTTTTTATTAAAACTTGGATTTATACATGTATAAATAGTGAGAACAAATTGATTCATATATGTTTGCACTTCATGCTTATTTGTACCCACTATATGCACATGTATAGCCTAGTTTTGATGATTCTTTCATTTATACTTGTTTTGCCTATTTTCATGTTTTACTTCATGTATATGCATTTTTATTCAAATCTAATAAATATACATGTATATCCTTTTGAGTCTCTTGCCTTCATGCAAATACCTTTAATAGACTCTTTTATGTTTGGGATATGTATGCATATTGTTAGATTTAGATAAATCATACATATACCTAGAAGTTTGTTTTGTTTTGTTTTAATGAAAAATGAATTTTCATGTTTTGTTTGATAAAATAAAATGAATAATTTGTTTTGATCATTTTGAGCCTTAATGACTATTTTCATGAAAATGCTATATACATGATTCTTGTACACTCTACTTTATTTGTTTTGTCATGATTTTGTTTCATGAACATATTTTTGAGCTTTATAGATCTTGTGTCAATTCTTGTGTTTGGTATGATTCATGAAAAACATATGATTTGGTTTCATGTTTTTTTGAAGGATCTTTAACTAGTTTTTCAAAAATTAATTTAACTAGTTATTTATTCTTCAAAATTTATGAGATATACACATGATCCTATTATTGTTTCAATTGGTATCCTTGAATCATTTCAATTGGTATCAATTTGATTCTATTTTTGTATATTCTCATATTTTGTTTACTTATATATGTATGTATCAATTTCAATTGATATACTTATTTTTCATACATATATATGAGTTATTTGTGCTTGAGTTGACATTGATTTATACATTTAAAGCACAAACTTTGTTTATGCTAAGCTTACTTCAAAGTTTTATAAGCTTATGCATTGTGTTTTAAAATTGGTATCAAAATTTAAAAAAAATTTTATGTTTATATGATATCTCAAAATTTGTTTTATTAAAAATTCAAAATTTGTTTTTATAAAGAAAAATTAAAAAAAATGTTTTGATTTGTATTGCCTATATGCAAGGAGAGCTTAACATCTCTTCTACACATAGATTCATGTTGAGTGTATTGTATATTGAGGAGCTTGACAACTCTTCTTTATGTGGTACACGTGTGTAGGGGGAGCTTGATATCTCCTCTTATGCATTACATAATATGTGTTATGTGAATTGGGGCTTGTCATTCCTTCTTCATGTAATGCATATGTGTATGGAAGCTAACTTAGCGTCTTCCTCTTCATGAATGTATATCGCATATAACCTTTCTTAATTGATTTGATTTACCCCTTCATTGGTTCCTTGTTTCGGACAAAAAGGGGAGAAAAATTTGATGATTTTGTTTTACTTTAACCCCTTTGTTGATGATTGACAAAAAGGGGGAGAAGTATTTGGTATATATGCATACTTTTGGTAAAAGAATTTATGTTTATGCATATATTGTTGTTTTGCAAATAGGAGAAAAAGAATTTGTGTTTTATGCTTGCTAGCATGTTTTATCTCCATACATTTGCATACATGTTTATGTGCTTCATTGCCATATCTTATTGTTTATTGTTATGCATAAGTTAAGGGAGAGCTTCTTTGAAGCTTTACTTTAATCCATGCATAAATAACTTCATGAGTTTTGTCATCATCAAAAAGGGGGAGATTGTTGGCCCAATGGCCCATCACTCTAGTTTTGATGATGATCAACTCATGTAGTTATAGTACTAATGATCTTGTGTTTAATTAGTGACAGATTTATGATCAAGATCTTAGTAGGTGTATAGCTTCAACAAAGGATTTAAAGTCAAGTTTTGGAGCTAGCACGGTTTGATCCAAGAGCCATTAGATCGTGTTTGGACCAAGTCAAGAAGATGAGAAGGCTTCAAGTGAAGACTTCAAGAAGATGAAGACTTGTGTCTAGGTTTGTTTTTAGAAGATTTTATTTTAGATAAAATGTAAAGGATAGAGTAGTTGGTGGATTGCTCAAGTACATATACACACACACTCTTGATTTAGTTTGATTTAGAAAAGAATTTTCACTTTGGAAAAATACTATTTTGGTTTTTGGTATTCAATGTTTACATGTTTTAACCAAAACCGTTTTTAGAGCTTAATGTCAAAAACATAGATATTTCACCATGTTTGTGTAATGGATCATATCCATACACACTATGCTTTAAAAGTTGTTCAAATATCCTGTTTTTGTATTTGAAGATGTTTTGGAAAAACAAAGTTTGGAAAAATCAATTTGAAAAATACTGTTTTTCATTTAAGCCACTTTTTCCATATTACAAAATAGTCCAAATCTTTTGTAACATGCCTTGATTTTGTGCAAGCATATTTGATTATCAAAGTATATTGGTAAAACTATTTTTGTAGATTTTTCTATGTTTTATGGGATTTTATTTTGATCAAAAAGACCAAGTTTTAAATCCCCTTGACTGTGCTGCCTGGCTTCAGCCGGTCGACCGAGCGGTCGACCGACGTGCACAGACGTGCATGCTAGTTCTGGCAGGAGGGCCGGCCGGCCGACCCGGCCGACCGTCCAGAGAGTTCTGCTCTCTGGAAAAGCCCCGGCCGACCGAGCGGTCGACCGTACAGAGAGACTTGCTCTCTGTATCCTGGCTCGGTCGACCGACCGGTCGACCAATAGCACAACGGTCTGAAATATGACTGTTGGTCGGCCGACCGGACGGCCGACCGTCAGGCCTGACAGACCCCAACGGCTAGTTTTTCTAGCCCTATAAATTTGGGGGTTTGGGCATTGTTTTTCAATAAGATTTTTAGTGGACTTTGAGCCAGTTTTTCCCACTCCATTAAAAGAGTTTTCTCCACTAAATTGAGAGCTAATACTTCCAATCAAAAGGGGAGTTTTTATAAAGAGTGTTTAAAAAGAGATTTTCTTGAGTTTTCCTCCACCATCTCTTTCCTAGTTTTCTCACACAAACACTTGAGCTATCCATTGCTATATCTACCTATAGGAGTGTTGTAGTGAGAGTTTTTATTGGTGATCAAAGTGTTTAGATCACCAAGAGATCTTTTCTTGTTTCTTGAGGAGGCGGACGAGTGCGTTCGCGGTTGTTTCGAGTTCGTGTGTGAACTCTTTGTTTGAGGTGCGGCCTCGGTAAGCTTGTGGGGCTTGCGGTGTGTACGGGACTAGAGAGTCCGAGGGATTGTAGGTGTTGCGGCACCGAGGAGTGATCCATTGGGATCGAGCATAGCGGAAATCCTTCGTGTGTCGAAGGCGGGGATGTAGAGCAAGGGTGCTCGAACCTCGAAACAAATCTCTTGTGTTTGCGATTGCTCACTCTCTCTCTCTCTCTGTGTCTCTTGTTTATATCTTGCATTCCTTTATTGTGTTTATCTTTATATGCATGATATACTTGTGTGCTTAATTGTTATACTTTCTTGGGTTTGTTTGCTAACACTTGTATTTAACCAAGAGAGCCAACGTGGCACCTCAACCCTTATCTAGGGGAATCTAGAGGAGTTAGTCCAGAGCCCTTTACGGGGAATTCGGCTACACTCTTGTGTTATACGTGGTGTTTAGTATAATAAGTTTTATTTGGTCATAATAGTTTTTAATTCCGCATTATTTGGCCTTTAGTGACCATTAGATTAGCCATCACCTATTCACCCCCCCTCTAGGTGAACCTACAAATACGGCTTGTCCTAAAGACGAATTCCCACTGCCCATCACCAATGTCATGATTGACAATACCTGTGGATTCGAAAGAATGTCTTTCATGGACGGCTTTTTAGGGTACAACCAGATTAAGATGTACCTCGACGACGAGAAGCATACTTCGTTCCGAACACCATTGGGGGTATACTGCTATATTGTGATGCTCTTCGGACTGAAGAACGCCGGAGCGACCTATCAGCGGGCAATGAGTACAATCTTCCGCGATCATCTCTGAAAAGTGGTAGAATGCTATGTCGACGACATTGCTGTTAAAAGCCTCAATAAGAATGACCATCTTCGTGACTTGAGAACAATGTTCGACATAATGCGGGCTCATCAATTAAAATGAATCCGACAAAATCCTTCTTGGGAGTTTCGAGTGGCAAGTTCCTTGGGTTTATCGTTACATCAAAAGGAATTCATCTTTACCCAGACAAGGTCAAAGCCATTCAGAGCATGCATCCACCGAGGAATCTTAAAGAGCTCAGAGGCTTGCAAGGTAGACTGGCTTATATTAAAAGATTCATCGCAAATCTCTCAGGCCGCTGTCAGCCGTTCACCTGACTCATGAAAAAGGGTGCTTCCTTTGTATGGGATCAAGCTTGTCAGGAAGCTTATGAAGACATCAAGAGATATCTCACAAAACCTCCAGTCTTAGTGGCTCCCACATCAGGAAAATCATTCTTGCTTTATGTGAAAGCTATGGACCATTCTCTTGGTGCCCTCCTTGCTCAAAAGGACGACAATGGTCATGAGCAGGCCATTTATTATCTGAGCAGGACTCTGATAGGGGCGGAATCTCGCTATAATCCTATCGAGAAGGAGTGCTTAGCTCTTGTCTTTGCTGTTCAGAAGACACGACATTATTTGGTCGGGCAAACCATACATGTCATCTCCAGAGTAAATCCTTTGCGTTTTCTCATGAAAAAGTCAGGATCATTGAATTCGAGATTAGCTAAATGGGCGCTTCTTTTGTCTCAATACGACTTGATCTTTACCCCTCAAAAGGCAGTTAAAGGTCAGGCCCTTGCAGAGTTCTTGGTTGCTCATCCAGTCCCGGAGAACTCAAAACTTCACGAAGATATTCTGGATGAAGTCTTTGAGTCCGATATAACCTTAGAGGATGAAGTGTGGCAGATGTTCTTCGATGGAGCATCACGAATAGGTCCTAAGGGCAGGATAATCGCCGGCGTGGGGGTTGTGTTTATCTCTCCCCAAAATCACGTCCTTCCTAGAGCATTCTCTCTGACGGAATCATGCTCCAACAATGTAGCGGAATATAATGCTCTGCTCATTGGTCATCAGGTCGCCCACGGAATGGGGGTACGCTATCTTGAAGCTTACGACGATTCAAAACTGATTATCAATCAAGTTAAAGGCGAATATGAGGTCCGCCACGAAGACTTGGTGCCGTATTATCATACAGTCATCGAATTGGCTAATCTGTTTGATGGCTTCTACATCGGGCACGTATCTCGATCTCAGAATACCAAGGCGGACGCTCTGCCGCATTAGCAACAACACTAGCCTTTCCAGTCGACACCGAGTATCACCTCACAGTGGCAACTCGACACCTTGTATGCTATAAGCATATGTTAAGAACTCGAGAAGCCTATAATGTCTCGACGGATCTTGAGCCGAGAGATTGACGATTTTCTCTCATCGACTATGCCTTACATGGTCTGCTGCCTGACGATCCTAAAGAAGCGGTATCTATCAGACGAAGGTCTCTCCATTTCTACTATGATCCAACTCTGAAAACACTTTATCGTTGTTCATATGACGGTGTTCTCCTCCGTTGCCTTTCCAATTCAGAGGCACAGGAAGTGCTTAAAGAAGCACACGATGGCATTTGCGGAGCTCATCAGTCAGGTCTAAAACTTAAAGACAGATTGTATAGGCTTGGATACTATTGGCCAACCATGATAGCCGATGCCATCCAATATGCACGGAGGTGTAAAGCGTGCCAGATTCATACGGACTTCATACACCAGCCCTCAGAGTTGCTCCACCCAACTGTTGCTTCATGGCCATTTGAAGCATGGGAAATCGATGTGGTAGGGCCAATCAGCCCTCTTCGACAAGAGGTCACCGGTTTATCCTGGCAATAACCGATTACTTTTCAAAATGGGCAGAAGCTATGCCCCTGATTGAAGTCAAAACCTCTAATGTGGTTAATTTCATCAAACACCATGTCATCCATCGATTTGGTGTCCCTAAGCGGATCATCCATGATAACGGTCCCCAATTCATAAGCCAGGTATTCTACCAGTTCTGCAATAAATACCGAATTCAGAATGTGGCTTCGACTGCCTATAATCCCGCCGCTAATGGCTTGGCGGAAGCTTTCAACAAAACGATCATCAAGCTACTCAAGAAGTTCGTCTCCACGAATAAGCGAGACTGGGACGAAAATCTTGGTGAATGTCTTTGGGCCTACCGAACCACGGTTCGGACCCCCACAGGCAATACGCCTTTTTCCCTGGTGTATGGGTGTGAAGCAGTCATACCATTGGAGATCCAAATGCCGTCATTACGAGTCGCTTTAATGACTAAGATCACATCAGAGGATAATGATCGGTTGCGCCTCCAAGAGCTCGAAGCCCTAGATGAGAAGCGACTACAAGCTCAGCAGCATATCAAGTTGTATTAAGCTCGAATCTAAAAAGCCTTCAATAAGAAGGTCAAACAAAGAGTCTTCCAGAAAGGAGATTTGGTCTTAGCCGTCAGACGACTGATGATTATGACGCACAAGACCAAAGGCAAGTTTCAGCCTAAATGGGAAGGACCGTTTGTAATAGAAACGGTCTATTCAAACGGAGCATACCGCCTTATGACTTCAGATGGCGATTTACTCATGATGCCGATCAATGGCAAGTTTTTAAAGAAGTATTATCCTTGAGTAAGGATCTTTCTCATGATCAAGTTAACATTACACCTCTGATCAAGACCTTTATGTCCAAGGTACATGCAAAGAGAGCCTCTCTCTTCCTCCAAACGAGATCGTACAATTATAAACCAGTAGGAACCTGGTCGTACGTTGTTTGTCTCCAAGGAGAATCAAGGTTACACATATGCTAACCAAATGATCCAACACCTTTAACGGTTAAGGATAGAGGAAAATGTTGGCCTTTAAGCCCAATATAAGTCTCCGACAACTCATCATGCTGAGGGGAATAGCATGGCTAGCCCAATTCAAACGGTAGTTGGTAAAGGCATATCAAACCCGTTGACAGCTGGGGATTTACTAAAAATCTCAAGGGACATGCTCCCATTTGATTCCCTTTCCAAAATCACTTACCAATTCTCACCCATAGAATGGTAAGGCCATATATACAAATCTCTTTGTCCATCTCACTGTTACGTTAACATTAAACCTATGACAGTGATTTCCTCGTTTCTCCCCATGAAAACGAGACCTTTTCCCAAATTCCATCAGAACCTTGAGCTTGGTGGCGTTTCAATCGGTTATGTTATTGCGACCTCTGAACCGGCAGATAGCCAAGTCTAAATTTTGCGCCTGTTGACATTTACAAAAGACAGGTCTCGATACTTGTTGACATTTACAAAAGATAAGTATCACCCTTTCAGTCCGACAAGGACTACCTTGAGCTTGGTGGCTTCTCAACCAGTTATGTCATTGCGACCTCTGAACCAGCAGATAGCCAAGTCTCAATTTTGAGCCTGTTGACATTTACAAAAGACAGGTCTTGATAGTTGTTGACATTTACAAAAGATAAGTATCACCCGTTCAGTCCGTCAAGGACTACCTTGAGCTTGGTGGCTTCTCAACCAGTTATGTCATTGTGACCTCTGAACCGACAGATAGCCAAGTCTCAATTTTGAGCCTCTTGACATTTACAAAAGACAGGTCTCGATACTTGTTGACATTTACAAAAGACAAGTATCACCCTTTTAATCCGTCAAGGACTAACTTTGAGCTTGGTGGCTTCTCAACCAGTTATGTCATTGTGACCTCTGAACCGGCAGATAGCCAAGTCTCAATTTTGAGCCTGTGACATTTACAAAAGACAGGTCTCGATACTTGTTGACATTTACAAAAGACAAGTATCACCCTTTCAGTCCGTCAAGGACTAACCTTGAGCTTGGTGGCTTCTCAACCAGTTATGTCATTGCGACCTCTGAACCGGTAGATAGCCAAGTCTCAATTTTGAGCTTGTTGACATTTACAAAAGACAGGTCTCGATACTTGTTGACATTTACAAAAGACAAGTATCACCCTTTAAGTCCGTCAAGGACTAACTTTGAGCTTGGTGGCTTCTCAACTAGTTATGTCATTGCGACCTCTGAACCGACAGATAGCCAAGTCTTAATTTTGAGCCTATTGACATTTACAAAAGACAGGTCTCGATACCTGTTGACATTTACAAAAGATAAGTATCATCCTTTCAGTCCGACTAGAACTACCTTGAGCTTGGTGGCGTCTCAACCGGTTATGTCATTGCGACCTCTGAACCGGCAGATAGCCAAGTCTCAATATTAAGCCTGTTGACATTTACAAAAGACAAGTCTCGATACTTGTTGACATTTATAAAAGACAAGTATCACCCTTTCAGTCCGTCAAGGACTAACCTTGAGCTTGGTGGCTTCTCAGCCAGTTATGTCATTGCGACCTCTGAACCGGCAGATAGCCAAGTCTCAATTTTGAGCCTGTTGACATTTACAAAAGACAGGTCTCGATACTTGTTGACATTTACAAAAGACAAATATCACCCTTTCAGTCCGTCAAGGACTAATTTTGAGCTTGGTGGCTTCTCAACCGATTATGTCATTGCGACCTCTGAACTGGCAGATAGCCAAGTCTCAATTTTGAGCTTGTTGACATTTACAAAAGACAAGTCTCAATTTCGAGCTTGTTGACATTTACAAAAGACAAGTCTCAATTTCGAGCCTGTTGACATTTACAAAAGACAGGTCTCACCTTTTAGTCTGTCAAGGACTAACTTCGAGCTTGGTGGCTTCTCAACCGGTTATGTCATTGCGACCTCTGAACCGGCAGAAAGACAAGTCTCACCTTTTCAGTCCGTCAAGGACTACTTTCGAGCTTGGTGGCTTCTCAACCGGTTACGTCATTGCGACCTCTGAACTAGCAGATAACCAAGTCTCATTATTCAGTCCGGTAAGGACTATTTTATCAAATGGCTGCAATACAACTTGGAAGCGACAATTCAAAAGATAAAACAAGTTGGAAACACGACAGAAAGGTCAAAATAAAATTACTTTTATTAATTCTAAAAAGAAGTGATACATGGAGGCACATATATTACAAGCTATAGGGGTGCGTCAAAAGATTTGATCCCTCCCTCAAGAATGGTCAGCCTTGTCTTCCTATCATCAGCAGCCCTGACAAGAGCCTGTGACCTCAGCTCAGCCTCATTAAAGCTCGCTGTCCGGGCCAAGCGAGCTTCAACTTCAACCAAGCGTCAAGAAGAGCACTGTTGAAGCATCTATGGCGTCCCCGAGCTCTACCTTCCTTGTTTCCAAGGACTTCAAGTCAGAAGAGATGGCCTTAGCAGCTTCCTGAGCGGCGAGATGGGCTTCATGCGTTTGAGCGACAAGGTGCGCAAGCTGCTCGCTAACCGAAGACTCCAGGTCTGATCGCCTGAAACGATGCCTCGAAAAGAGCACAGGCTGTGATTTCAAATTAATTTGAAACGGTGCCTAAAGCGCCTTCCCGAGAAGCGCTGATTCAGCCCCGCTAAGGGCTAACTTCGCCACGAGTCAAATGCGGACTTCGTACGATGCATCAATAACTTCGCCAAATGCGGACTTCGCACGATGCATCAATAACTTCGCCGAAAGGACTACCTTAGCTCCGCTAAAGGCACAGTCCGAACTTCGCAGAAAATTTATGCTAGCTTTGCTGCAGGCTCGTCCCTGATTCAGAAAGGATTGTCCTTAACTTCGCGTGAAGTCTAGCTCCGCCGGACCAATTCAAGCATTCTCAAATAAAAAAGAAGGCATAGCAAAATCAGATAAGCAGAAAATAAATCTTTATTGATTTAAAACGAAAGGTACATTGATGCTACTACATCAAGGTTGTGTTTCACACAACAGAATCATTTGCTCAAAAGGCATACAAGTGGTCTTATCTACTTTCAAGCGAAACCAACTGGACACGAAAGGCCTTCCTCCTGCACAAGGCCGTAATCCTTCACATAATGGCAGATGGTCCCACCAGGACAGATGGTGCCACCAGGATAAGGCCGTAAGCCTTCGCACAAGAACAGATGGTGCCACCAGGACAGATGGTGCCACCAGGAAGTTGAACCTTCCGTAATCAAAATTGAAAAAGGACTGATCGCCACCAGCAGGTTGGATCTTTTTTGATGAAAATTGGCAATGGGAAGATCCGCAACCTTACAGGTGACGTCCTCTTTCCCGAAGTGGATCATCTCGGATAAGCGACTACCAGCCTCGCCTTGAAGTGGCTCATCTCGGATAAGCGACTGCCAACCTCTTCTGGAACGCACATCGGCTGCCCCAGTTTGTTCCTCTTGCTTAAGATTAAAGTTTCAACCAGAAAAGCAAGAGGCAACTTCATGGTCTCTTTCATCAAGTCAAAAGATTGGCGAGCATAGCTCACTGCAATGCAAACTGAAACAAGTCAGCAGTCAGTCAAGGGAAGAGCTACAAAAACGCTAAGTCACATTCTTTGCGGCGAAGCAATTTATATCAGATTCAGTTAAAGACTAATTTCAGTTAAAGCAGAGGCTCCCTCGCTTGCACGGTGATGATGGGCTAGCTCAGCATAAGCCAAGTCCTGGCCTCGCCGATATGGCTAAGCCAGACTGACCCTGAGGGACGCAGTCTTGACCCCACCTATATGGCAAGACTGACTCAACCATGAAGAGACTTAAGTCCCAAGTTTTGCCTGTGTGGCGAACTTAACACATGCAATGATCTTTCTTTGATCAAGTCAAAAAGATAGCTTCGCTGGGAAGCTGGGCTGAAACCCTTCTCTACAGATCAGTCCAATACAAACAAAGGATAAGGGAAATCAATCCCTGAGGCAGCTGTTAAAGCTAAATTAAGGGAGTTAAACTCCCTAAAAGTGATCAGTCTATTGGTGAAGTCTCAGGATGACCGAGACTTACCGGTCCTTGGTCGGGTAATAACCAGAGTGGGCATCCCCACTAGTTCAGAGATCTGAGTATCTCTCTCAACCAAGAGAAGAGAAGAGAAAAGCAGATCACTTCTCTTCATAGGACCTCAGGTGTTCTATTTATAGGCCTCATGGCCTGAGCGCTGCCGCCTCAAGCATGGAAGCACGAGCGCAGTTAAGGCATTAATTGAGCCTTGAAAAAGGGAACGGTTTCCCTCGAAACCGTGCAAGGAGGAAATGATCTCCTTCATAAAGGCATATATTGAGCCTTGAAAAAAAAGGGAACGGTTTCCCTCGAAACCATACAAGGAAGAAATGATCTCCCTCATTAAGGCATTTATTAAGCCTGGAAAAAGGGAATATTCTCCCTCGGAAGCGCACAAAGGAGAAGTAATTCTCCTCGATTAATGCAAAAGAGGTTATTATAACCTCGAATAAGGAGCGATCCTTCTCGTAACTAGCCGAGAGCAGTTGGCCTCAGGAAAGGGAAGATGTCCCAGACGCGAAGCTACCAAACGAGAAGCTCCCAGACACGAAGCTACCCAGAGTCACGAATCTACACGATTCTTCGGCGAATCTATCCCAAAGAAGGATTAAAAGCGAAGCTAAACTCAACCACTATGGCGACGTTCGTACTTCACATACCACCGATCAAAGCAATTCAAAGTATTTCGAAGTCTGAGCCATTGCAGACTTCCGAAAACTTTGAAGGGGGTCTTGTTGACACTTTAAAAAGACAAGATTCTGACTGGCCCGAACGATGTCTACACTTGTTGACATTTACAAAAGACAAGTGAAAGATAGGCTGATTGGTCTGAACAATGTCTAAACTTGTTGACATTTACAAAAGACAAGCGAGAGACAAGCTGACGACCAGTTCTGTACTTGTTGACATTTACAAAAGACAAGCGACAGACAAGCTGACGACCAGTTTTCACCCATCTCCGAGGGACAAGGAAGCAACTTGGACTCTACTGATCCAGTGAAGCAGACAGTAAGCCTGGATTGTCTCTAAAACAGACGTAAGTAGGTCTAAGATGCTAGCACTTAGCATCGCATGAGCCCAAAGGGATAGCCTCGCCTGAGAGGCTAAGATTGTCCAACTTCGCCTTGAAGCCATTCAAAACTCCATCAGGAAGCTAACTTATAGCTTCGCGTGAACTGTTCAAGTTAACTCCGCAGAGAGTTAAATTCGCTTGAAGCCACACGCAACTGCGCAGAAGGATGTTCGGTAACTTCGCCATAGACGACATCTAGCTCTGCTGAAGAGCTGTCTTCTAACTTCGCCACAGACGATATCTAGCTCCGCTGAAGGGCTATCCTCTGACTTCGTCACATGCGCCATCCAGCTCCGCTGTGAGCTCAATGCGGGCAGCATCGCTGCAGGTCTACTATGGTCAACTTATTGACCATTTAAATCTCAGGATGAGATCAAATCTGATCGAATCAAGACCAAATCTAATCAAGATCAGATCTGGGATCAAATTTGGCAGTTGATTGTCGTAATCTCTTGACTCTTCTAAAACGAGTAAGAGGATCAGGGAAAATCTTCCAACGATATGGAAAGGATCAAAACAGATCAAGAGAATCAACCGACCTGCCACTTCTAGCTTCGCAGAAGCTGATCCTAGCCTCGCAGCAAGGCTACTTTCCAGATTTAAACAGATTTGATTCAATCTTTTTCTATATTTTTAACGGACAATTATACCCCTGCTCTTCCTATAAATAGCCCACCAGGGGCACAAGGAGAGGACACATGCGATACGCTCCAGAGAGACGGCACGGACCTCCCACACACGCAAAGACTTCTTCTGGATGACTTCTCGAGAGGACGCACCGTGCGTACAAACAGAGATCTATTCTCTTGAATTCAGAGACTTTTAGAGAGCTGCTTCTCTAATCAGGGTGTTGATACCCTAATACCTCCCTTCTTCTCAAGGAATCTCCGGAACCAGGCGAGAAGGAATTCCTAAGTGAAGGCAGTTTTGAGAAGTAACAAGAGGGTTCTACCAACCTTCTGTTCTCTGATTCCCCGAACCAGGCGAGAAGGGAATCACATCGCTCGCATCGTCAAAGGGACAAAGTGGTCGCGCGCTGATCAGACTTCTATCGGCACACTTCTCCAGAATCTCAGAGGAGATCTACTTGTAATCTTTTAGAATACTTGTAATTTAGCTCCTCGACTCTTTTTATTATAAGTTTTTCCCCTTTGCAAATCAATGGAAAACAATGGTGGGACAACCTGGATCCTTGTACTTGACAGGGATCAGACCCTACAGTAGCTCACTAATGTTAGTGGCTAAGAAGACCTTTTGGGTACATTAGTCTTTCTCTTCTTGGTGCACATGTCCTTAAGAAACTTAGCATAGGATGGGACTTGTTAGATGGCATCAAGAAGTGGCACATTTATCTTCACTTGATTTAAGATCTCAATTATCTTATCCATGTGTGGATTATGCTTGTTATTTTTCAACCTATTAGGAAATGGTACTATAGGCTAGTGCACCTGAATGGCTGGCTTATCTGTTTCAGATTTGGAAGGATTGGGTTAGATGTGGTGGATACTTGATTGTGGTTGTGCTAAATGGAGTTAGATGGTGTTGATACTTGATTAACAATTTTCTTCCCGACCTCAATGTATGAACAACATTACATTAATTCAATGATTGATCCTCAGCCAAATGAGCTTGTTGAGAATTCTTAGGATTCATTATTGGCTGACTAGGCAAGGTACCCTTTTGTCTCTCATTCTGTGGAGTGGCTAATTGGCTCATTTAAACCACTAGCTTCTGTATAGTTTGCATGAGAGAATCTTAGTTCTTCATGTTTTTTTCCATGTTTCTCTCAAAGTCATTCATTCTCCTTTCTAGTTGAGGATTCTGGAAGGAAGATTGTGGAGCTTGATTTGGAAAGTTTTGTTAATAGTTTGAAAATTTAGGTGGATGGTTGGGAGAATTATGATGGAAATTGGAAAAGTT
This sequence comes from Agave tequilana, assembly GCA_038442645.1. NCBI lineage: Eukaryota > Viridiplantae > Streptophyta > Magnoliopsida > Asparagales > Asparagaceae > Agave > Agave tequilana. The sequence goes on along the minus strand of JAVJIF010011767.1, from coordinate 53,290 downwards.
GGGTTGATGATTGGAAGAATTATTGGCATGATGGAAGTGGCTTGTATGATTTGACTGTGAATGGTCATTGTTATTTTAACACCATGAGAAATTCGGGTGATTTCTCCAGCCAGGATTGTACGTTGGTGCATTCGGATTATTGTTCAGCCTTGAAAAGGTCGCATTCATCGGTTCTGAAAAATGTTGTTGAGCTTGAAACACAGGACACTCCTCAAACACATGATTTATGGTTTGACAGTAAGTACAGCCCGGAGTTGAAAATTGGTTTGGGCTGACTTGATTGATTGGACTTGGTCCTTTAGTTTCTAAAGCTTCCAGTCTTCTCGCTAGGTTAGCTAACTGAGCCTCGTTAGCTATGGATGATTCAATAGAATGGTGACCTCCTTTGAAGAGATGGAGTTTGAGTTCCTTGAGGTTTCACTAGTAGGTTCCCATTGGATTGTCTTTTCAGCTAGATTCTTATATAAATTCCATCCTTCATTCTCATCCTTCTATAAGAATCCCCTTGGCACATGCTTTCTAAGAGGGTCTTGGTAGAATAGTCTAAGCCGTCATAAAGAATTTGACATTATCACCATTTCTCTATTCCATGATGAGGGCATTGGACAAGGAGGTCTTTAAAGCGTTCAAAGTACCTCCAAAATGGTTCACTAGGTTCTTACTTGAATTGCATGATGTTCTTCCTAATGAGAGCGGTCTTATGAATTAGACAGAATTTCTTCGAGAAGACCTTGATGAAACCATTCCAAGATATAATAGAGGCGGCCGCTACGCTGTAAAACTATTTCTCGGCTAAGTTCTTAAGAGCGAAAGGGACAAATCTCAACCTAATAGCATCATCTATAAGGTGTGAAATTTTCATCATTAGACATACTTTCTCAAATTCTCTTATGAAGAAATAGGCATCTTTGGACTCTAAGCTATGAAACTTGGAGAGTGTGTTGATGAACTGAGACTTGAGCTCAAAATTATATTCACCAACCGATGGAAGTGGATGCAAGATGGAAGTGAGGTTCTAATAGGATAAAACCTATCCTGTAAAGATGTCGGTTGAGCCATAACTGGATTTGGTCTTGATTCAAACTTGAGTGGTGATGTGTTTCTAGTCAACCTAGATGAATTAGGGTCTCTTGACCACACTTGCATACACAAACACAATCACAAACAAGTTCACCAATAGTCAACAAGAAAAAACAACCACGCCTAGTCTAAGGTAACCTTAACCTAGAAAACTCCTAACTTGTTGATTGTCCACAGGAGGTATCATGTAGACTTTGACCACAAGCTAATCAGTCAGGTCAGGGTAAGATTGGTAAGAGGTATCTGCGCAAAAGCGACAAGCCTAATTAAGCTTAACCACCAGCCTTCAAGATTTCGACTCTTAATCTTTTCTAGACACTGATTTGGCAAGAGTCAAATTCTAGCACCTTCCCCCTTAGGATAATCTCCTAGTGAGTTCAAGATGACCCTAAGGTCAACGTTTATCAAATTTTACTTAGGCTTAGGTTGGCATGCTTGGAGATGGTTTTTGGGTTAAGAAAGGGTAATGACTTTTCCACCTTATCTTGATTTGGGTTTTTGCCCTTATAATTGATTGTGCAAAGTGTACAAGATATAGAAAAGTAACATTCAAAAGCAAATAACACCCAAGAATGTTTCCTAAATTATATGCTATGCATACGTACCTTGTCTCCAACTATCTTCAACAATAATTGTAAAATAAACATAATTAGACAAATGCCTAAGTAACGCCCCGATCCTGCGGGTACAGAGGCGTTACTGTGACGTATATACTGAGGTCGGAAACACCCTTACGTATATACGCTAAGCATCAATACAGGCAAGAATCAGAGTACGGAAGCACGTGGTGTATTATACATTCCAACATATGAGTACAATTACAAAGTTATCACAAGAAGTGACCCAATATTACAATAATATTACATCACCAAATGGCGCAAATGCGAGAATTCAAGGGATGCACAAGTATAAACAGTATAAATGGAGACTCAGAGCCATAACAGGAAAACTCTAGAGCCGAGCAGGGGGGCCAGGAAGGATGGGGCTCTGGACGGTCTGCTGGGGATCCACGCTTCAGCTGTGCTACTCTGATCAGCAACTGGGAGAATCCTCACGCTCCAAGCTCCAAAAACCTGAACATGAGGATCCAGAGGAGTCAGAACTCCCCGGCGAGTGGTGATGCGAAAGCTAGATGGCGTGCTGAGATAAGCACATGTGTATCGATGAATCCAAGTCATAAATGTGCAATAAAAATCGTGTCGTGAGCACAAGTATACATGAGCAAGTAGATATACAACAAATGATATCAAGCAGGAAATACTCATGATATGATAAGATAAGAGTAGGAGACAGGTGGAATAGAATACAAGTAGAAGGCAGATATGAACAGGTATAGTATAATAATCATAAAACCGGAAATCCGAAGTAAAACCCGATACAAGCAAACATGGCAAAACATACAACGGATCCATAGCTGGTATCTTTTATTATTATTATTACTCATCTTACCCTGATGTCTAGATATGTGAACTAGCATCCCAGCACACATATATCCACATCTGAGTAAAGCAAGGTTGTTATTGGAAACCAACGGGGGTATCAACGAACAATGTTTACAGTGGGTCCCGACATACCTGTGACAACGGCCCAGGATTGTTCCGTTGCTGGTGGACGGAACCTGCCGCAAGGCGACCAGGAGGGTCTTATAGGATGCCCTTTTATCAAGATAGTACCAAGAATGAGGGAGCCAGCACTCCCCTCAGTCGCCTGGAGGCCCACAGGTCAGACCGGAAGTTTTAGTTGCACAACATACCTAGTACCACTGTAAACACGAACATATGTTGATAGCCGCAAGTTTCCCCCGACCCGATGTAAGTTGTTCCTTTTTATGATTCATTATGTAATATCAATTTTACGGGAATAGCAGGTACAAGACATGATAAGGAATTCAGGAGTATATGAGTACTATAGATTCAGGTTACTGTATATATAATACAGGATAACAAGTATAGTATTCAAGTCCCTATATGTAATACAGGATAACAAGTACAGTATTCCCGTAAATGTGATAGTCACAGGTCAACTATTAATATGTCAGGAGGCAAGTGATAAGTCATGTCATAGTAAGAAGCAAGTGTCAAGTAGCAAGTTGGGTATCAGGTGATGACACATCAGTTGTCAAGTAATACGGATAGGTGTCAGGTATTAGCATGTAGATGATAGGTATCAAGCAAAAGCATGTCAAGTGTTAACATATCAAGCATGTACTGAGTAATGGCTGAGCACAATCAAGCAGAGCTGAGCAAACTGGAGCGAAGCTAATGTACAACACTAAATGCTATCACGCTCGGCGTGGTTATCGCTCACAACGTAACTAGACACACGTGTCGCAGCAAGCGTATGAACGCCATACTACCGCTCACGGGGAAGCCATGCTCACGGGGTAACTATACTCGAACGGAGCAAGCGGTAAAGTGTTGACGCTAGATCCACCTACCAGGCATAGCATACAGAAAGTTCAGAGGACTTTAAACCTCAAAGGTTGTACCCAGAGGTTAGGCCCGAAGACAAGAATACCTGCAAAAGATGTTGTTCCAGATATAAATACATAAGACAACCAAGTTGATCCAACGAAGTGGGAAAGTCAAGAGGAAAGCGAGAACACTCGCCTAAGTCTTCAGAAAACATAGTGGAATCCCCGATCTCCGGAATCTAGGAAATCAACGCATCAACGCGTTAAAGAGAAAGTGATAGAGAGAGGAGAAAATCAAGAAAGAGAATGAGAGAGAGGGGAGAGAGAAAGTGAGAGCTAGAGAGAGAAGTCCACGGAGAGAGAGAGAGAGTACAGGGAGAGAGATTGTGTACAGGGGGACGCGAGTTTGAGAGTGAGACGTGGGGGTCGCAGACGCGGGGGTCGCGTCGCGTAGATGCCCCAAACGTGAGGTTCGAGGCCTGCGTTTACGAGGAGAACGTAGACGCGAGCATGAGCTCCGCGTCACGTTGATATAAGAACGCGAGGATCGCGTTAAGGAATTTCTTGGACGCGGGGTGAACTCCGCGTTTAGCAATTAACAGAGAGAAAGAGAGACAGGGAGATGAGAAAATGAGAGACGCATAGATGGGGGGAGAGAGGGACGCAAGTTTTGAAAAAAAAAAAGGGGGAAGATGCTAGGATGAGGGGAAAAACAGAGAATGAAAGAAAAAGGAAAGGAAAGGAAAAAGAAAAGAAAGTAAGAAGGAAGGAAGGAAGGAAAGAAGGAAAGAATGAAAAGGGAAAGGGAGGATGGTCGGCCGGGCCGCGCCGGCGGTGGCCGAAGATGGCCGGAAGTGGCTGGAGATGGCCGGCCAAAGCCCCAAGCCCAAGCCAAAGAGGGTGCAAGTGTAGTTCATTTGTAAAATTTGGAGTTTTGAAAATGGTGTTTCAGAGAACGAAGCTATACCTCGTTGGAAACAGTACGCCGAGGAGGAGAGGATGGCGTGATTGGTGGTGCCTAAGGTGGTGTAGGTGGTGGGAAAATGGTGGAGAATATGGGTTATTTTGGTGGAAAAAGGAAGAAAAAGTAGGTGGTGTGGTTGTTGTTGTTGTAGGAATGGAGGAGATGGAGGAGATGGAGGGAAAGGTGGTGGGAGGAGTTGGTGGTGGAGAAGAGGGAGAAGGTGGCCGGCCATGGGAAAGCAAGGGGCTATTTTTGCTGCTGTGGTTCGTTGGCTGTTGGAGATGAAGAAGGAAAGAAAGAATAATGAAAGATAGAGAAAGAAAGTGGGGGTTTATATAAGTGAATGTGATATTTACAATATTGCCATTGGAATGCCTTAGATTTAATGAGACTTGCGTCTCCATTCACCCAGACTTGCGTCTAGGCCAAAGAGAGCCAGACACGGAGATTAGCTCTGCGTCCAGAAGGAAAATGCAAGATCGCGTTTATCAGAAAAGACAAAAGTCATAATGACTTGAAGGACGTAACATTGAATGCAGTACGGAGAGGATCTCTGCATTAAATGTTGAATCCAGGTTTGGTGGAACTCGCATCTAGCGAGGAGAGAGAAAAATGGAAAAAAAATGAAAAAAAGGAGAAAAGTAAAATATCTGGATAAAATTCTGGTATCTGGGAAAACACCGAAAACTCCGGAAAAGTCCAAACAATTAAGTAGCTTGGAAAGCTTCCCAAAAATTCTCAAAAATAATAAATATTATTTAAGATTTTTGATGAAATCGGTTTTCAGAAATTCAATCCGTTTTCAAAATAAAATCCTAAAGTCAACAGTCAATACCGGTCCATACCGGGTCGGCCGGATTTTGATAAAATCTAAAAAATCTCTGAAATTTTAGAAAGGAGAAAATATAATTCTAAGAAAAAATATGAAAGAAGAATCTAGAAATTTTATTCCAACTGTAAACTAAAATTTTTGGAATCAACCAGCGACACTGGCCGACACCAAATCCATTGGAATTTCGATAAATTTAAAAAAATCCCAGAAAAAGTATTTAGATAGAAAATGTAATTTTAAGAAGTTATGAGAAAGCCATTTTTAGAATTTTAACTCTGTTTGTAAATTAAAAATCTGAGAATCGAACAGCGGCACTAGTTGACACCGGTTTGAAGAATTCAATTTAATTCAGAAAAATTTCAGAAAATCATAAAAAAATCTAAAATATTAGAAAACGATATTTGAAACTGAAATCGGTCAAATCAGAATACTAGAAAGTCCAAATCGAGCAACACTCTAGGATCGGTCCCCTGGTTCAGAATAGGGCTGACTCAGAGTTCACGAATCTGAATCCACGGCAAAACGATCACATAAATAATTCATAATACAACGAATATAGGAAGTAAATCAAAAAAAATACGATTAGAAAATATGAATACGCAACTAAGTGCGTATTCAGGGAGCGGGGTGTTACACTCCATCCACCTTATAAAAAATTGCGTCTTCGCAATTTCGATAAGGGGAAGATGGACACAGAAAAGATAGAAATGAGGATTATGCCAATCAAGATATGAATAACTGTGAGCTGTTCTCCCTAATCGACTGAACGGTAAACTCAGGACTGAGACATCTCTGCCCTTCTGTCGTATATATACATCCTCTGACGGTGCTATAATAATACTGATCTGATGTCTACTTATAAAAGAACACTGTCAGAACTTCAAAAGACTAACACATTCTGAATAATATAAAGTGAGCTGACTTGGTGAGATAATCAATAATACTTCAATCAGACTGTGAACCAAAGCTGATGAAATCCATAGAAATCCGTGTGCTGAAATCCATAATATATATAAAACCCTGCATGGCATAATGTTGTCCTTGATAAAGAGTCTGCAGTAGAATTTCTGATGTGCTGCATACATAATAATTCCCTGAGTATAGACCAGAATATCCTAGGTAAAGAAAACTCTGATAATACTGAGCATGAATCAAGAAGACCAATAATTAAAAATTTCTGCATACTGGGCGTTGCTAACTCTGAAAGACATAGCCAAGAATATAGAATAACTCTGAAGAATTCTAAATACTGACATCTGAATGATAACCCGACTGCAGATGAAACATGTAGAAGATATCTGAGCCCTGCAAGATTGGTCGAATGGATCATTGACAAGGATCATGGTGATGGCTCAGATACAGCGATAAAACCATGTTCAGCGGATCCATGAAAGCACGCTAGGCAGAAGAAATCCGAGGAACGGGCTAGAGTGCTAAGCACTGAAGGAACTAGCCAACTAGGTGAGGCTATCGTGTAACACAGCTCAGGCGATAAGCACTTAGGGTGCAACGGAGCTAACGCTCTGCGAGGCTCGCACTTGGCGAAGCTTACGCGGCGATGCCAGCGCGTAACACGACACTAAATGCTAAGCACCAGGGTGCAACGAAGCCCACACACGGTTAGGTCCATGGGTGACTAGAGCACTGATTGAAGCTAAACCTGCACACAAAATACGAGATTATAGAACTTAAGAAAGGAAATGTGCAAGTGCTCAATTCTTCCGCTATAGCAAGTGGCTATGCGGATCGTGATCCACAAGGAGGGTTTGCGATGGAAGCGTTTACGGTTTTTTTTTATTGAAATCGTCAAGAAAATAAGCGAAAGTTCTTCTCTGTTTTATGTTATGAAAAAGAAAAAGAAAGTTAATGGTTAAAGTTAAGAAGAAAGCGAGAGATGAAGAAGGTGGAAAATCAGAAAACGATGAAAAGCGACTATGCACAATGAAGTGGAGAAGAAAGTGTTTGAGGTGTTGATCTATACTAAAGAGTAAAAGAAAAGATAGAGAGAAAAGTGAAGAAATACTTACCTAGGTTGAGTGTTGACTTACTTGGAAACCTTTTTGCAAGTTCTACCTTTTCGCTCGTGAGGCGTTCAACGCATAGATCATAAACTCGAGCTCGGTCCCTGTGCACATTATATCGTCAAGCAAAAGAAGAACAAAGTGATGCGGATCTTGGAAGAGGAGAACGTCTTCATGAACTATCGCTGGCTCTCACGTAGCTTGGTTATACTTGCTTTGGAATTCACTTGTACACTCAACAACAACAACCAAGGTAAAGTAGAAGAGGAAGAGGAAAGCAAAACAAATGTAAAGTAAAGCAGAATAGAAAACAAACAAATCATTTACCTTTATTACTTGCAGAGACAATGGAAGAAAGGAGGAGGGTACATCGTCGGTGTCACTCTCAACTTCAGCCTCTCTCTCTTACTTACATGAATCTTCTTCTACCCTAAGTTACATACAAATTACGTAACAAGAAAAGAAAAACCTAAACTACAAAGAATTAAAACTAGGCTAAATCCTAATCTGCCTTGACGTCCCATTTTCAGCGCAAGTACAGGCCTTTTATAGGCAAAACCCTAACCACCATGATCCCGGGAGGTCGGGGGAGCAAACGCTCCCCTAACTTCCCAACAAAGCCGCGGAAACGCGGCCCAAGCCGCGTTTCCGCGGCCAGGGTATGGTCAGGTGGCCACACCCTGTTGGTGGGTCTCCCCGGTTTCTCCCTCTGACTTTATCTGGAGTTGGTTTTGCAGTTTGGCTCCGAGATTTTGAAGAAATGACCTTAGATTCTTGGCTTTAACCGATCGATCCTGAGAGGATTCTTCTCAACCGGTTTCAACCTCTTGATTTTGCCCTGATTTTGTGTGTACGAATTAATTCTGATTTAATTCAGAATTCTGGTGGGCTTTTGGGCTCATTTCTCTTCATCTCCTTAAAGATTGGGCCTGCAAATAAATTAAACAAATAATTAGGACAATGCAGGCTTTTATTCTAAAATAAGTATGGAAATGTGACATTAAATATGCAACATTAGCAACCAATCACACCCCCATACCTATCTTTTGCTCGTCCTCGAGCAAAACAACTAAATTATACTAAGGATTATTAGACCACTTTCGCAGGTCGCGCGATTGCACTGAGCATGTGCAACAAGCCGTTAAACCTCTAGGTTTCCCCTAGAGGACGAGTTTTACCTCGTGAGGGTTTTCAGCGGATTGCACCCACAAAATCCATAAAGAAAGGGAAATAAAGAGTTAGTATTTTCGAAAAGCATTTTGAAAGAGAAAAATATTTGAAATATGATTGTAAGATCTAAGCAATCTATAAGTTTTAGGAAAACCGAATTTTTCATTCCTAAACTTAGTCTCTATTCAAAAATTTGTTATCAATCAAAGTAAGGAGTCAAATTGTGCTTCTCATCTAGTCTATTACTTTACCCTAAGTCATATGCACCTTGTGAATGTGAAAATTTTGACTAAGGGTTCATTAACTCTAACTCTTATGCCTTATTATTATATATATATGTTGCTATTATTTTTTTTTCTTTTTTTTTGTGGTATTATTCCTTAGTTTTATTAGGCTTTCTAATCTGCCCATGTAACGAGCCTTTAATCGATGACTCCCAAACCAAATGGTCTTAGGGCACCAGGTGAGAAAACACCCCAAGGACTTAAGGACTCGAGCAAATAAGGCCACAAAACTAAGGATTTTATTATATGAACCTCTTTTAAGAGTGAATACTTATGCTTTATTAGGCACAAATATCCAGCTTAATCAGAGGATTTTTCTTTTCAAACTTATCTAATCATCTTTCGCATAAATACTAAGGCTTGCTTAGGCCAAAGCACCTAGCTAATCAATAATTAGATTATTTTTTATCTTTTTTTTTCAAACTCATCTAATTATCTTTTGCATAAATACTAAGGCTTTCTTAGGCCAAAGCAGCTAGCTAATCAATAATTAGATTTGTTTATCTTTTTTTTTTTTATAAGGCATAAGAATCTTTGTTTTTGAACCCTAAGTGTGTAAGTGTATGAAGTGTGCATATTTCATCAAGGTAAAGTTCAAGACCAAATTACTTTGACAAATTATCTTCCTAACTCTAAAAATCAAACAAATAATCTTATTTTGATCAAGTATAAGAAATCCTAATTTGGATTTTCCTATTCCTTAAAATTAACTTAATTTCTTACAAAAATAAGTCAAAATATTGTTTCTATTTTTCAAAAAGTTTTTAAAAATAAAGAAAAATGTTAATTTTTATTATTTTAAAGAAAAAGAAAAGTTATGTTAGACCCTCCCCCACGCCTATCTCATGCATTGTCCTCAACGTATGAATTAAAGCATAGATGCATGAAAAAAAAAGAAAGGGAAGGAGAATGTTACCTTAAGGTGGTGGTTCCGGTGGTGGTCTGATTGGTCCACGAAACGCGGCCCAATCAACTTTTCTTGGGTCTCGAAGGAACCCACCAGCACTATCTTTAATATAACCCATTAAAAAGATGTATCCATAAAGGATCTTTATTAAATATTTAACCCCATCTAATTTTCATATTCCATAATTGATTTCGGAGTCAAATTTGTCAACCACCTCGTCCAAGAATGGAGTATGAAATGATAGAACAGTTGACTTGGACTCAGGAAGGACAGGAACTAATACCGACTCAGGAAGGTGGCTTAAGTCAAGTAAAGGTTCAGGAGTCGAAATAGGTTCAGAAATTGGGTCCAAGTCAAGAAGTTGAAACTCCAGTCCATATGTATTGTCCAACAATGGACTGTGACCTAATATGGGTGATTCTAGTTCAGGAATGATAGGTGAAGGAATCAAAACTGACTCTAAAATATTACTCAAGTTTGGTAACAAAATGGGAGTCAAGATTGATTCAGAAAGTTGAACTGGATCACAGATTTGAGAATCTAGGTCACATATCTCATTGAGTTCAATATCAAAAAATGGAGAACCTGCCAATTTGTCAATAGGATCTTCAAAAGTGTATAATTGGTTAAGTTTAATATGTTCCTCAAAGATGGGTGATTTAATTTCATTATGAATTGGGACAGGATCCAATGTCGACTCCGGGAAAAGATTGAAGTCAGGTGAAGATACCGGAGTCAAATCGAATCAGGAAATAGAATTGAATCACTAAGTTGGGGTTCAGGATCATAATCATTTTCAAGTTCTATTTCAGGAAAAGGAAAACTAGCCAAACTATCAATATCATTTGGAGTTCAGGTAAGTTCAAATGGTTGTGCTGAAATGGAATCTTGATTTCCAAAACTACATGACTCTTCGGCTCTAACAGAATAGCTAGTAACATCAGAACGGTGGGAACGTAGAGATTCGACCATCATATCTATGTCACGATTACGAGTGTTTTGAGCCTGAGTCATGGCTTCAAGCATCTTTTCATAGTTGATAGGTTCATTGTTTTGATGAAAAGATGAAGAATTGTCTTGGAAGTGGTAGTGAAATTGTGAGTCCATCATATTTTGGGATTGTGTTTGGACTCACGCATACTCATTTCCATAATTGATTGTTTCCAATTTTGGACGGGTGGAACTGAGTATGAATCTTGAACATAATGTGGACTGGGTGGAGAAGGAGGGCAAGGTGGTTGGAAATTATGCTCGGGGGAGGCGAATCCCCACTGACTCGGTAAAAAGTTGAAATCATTATGGAAATTATAGTTATTAGATGGGTGGTATGGGTTATATGGATTCGGATAAGACCAATCCGGCACACTAGGTTGGTTAAAGTCATGATATGCCGGGTTGGTAATATCCGAAAAAGAGTTTGATGTATAATATGGATTATTATTATAGTTGGAAAAATTATTATTATAAGCCATATCACACAATGGAATACAAACAAAAAGAAAGAAAAACACACAAATAAACAAACAAGAAAGAAAAAAATTCTAACCTAAGTTAGGGTAGACCTAGACGACTCCTAACTGGTTAGACTGTCCACAGGAGGTTTAATGTAGACTTTGACCACAAGCTAATCAGCCAGGTCAGGGCAAGGTTGGTGGGAGGTTTTCCGTCAAAAGACGTTCCTTAATTAAATAACCACCAACCTTCGGGCTTTCGGCCCTTAATCCCTTTCCTAGACACTGATTTGGCAAGAGTCAAGTTCCAACACCTTTCCCCCTTAGGATAATCTCCTAATTGAGTCCGAGATGTCCCTAGGGCCAACGTCTACTCATTTTAAGTTAGGCTTGGGTTAGTGAGTGCTTGGATTCTGATTTTTGGGCTAAGAAAGGGTGATTAAATCCCCACCTTATCTTATTATTGGGTGGTGCCCTTAAGATCAGTTTTTGTGCAAGTGTACAAGATAAATAAGATGCACCCTAAGCGATATAAATCAACCAAGAGATAGTCCTATTCTAGATGCAATGCAAACATACCTTGCTCCAGCACTCTTCAACAGTAAAAAATAAAGGAATTAAAAAGACACGTGCCTAAAATGCAAATGTCTAATCAATTTTTATCTTTTCAACAAATATTTTACTGTTGATTATTAGTAGGCTTATGTTATGCCATGTAAGAAAAATTAAAGTTGCAGCAAACTACATTTTTTTTTAAACTAAGCAGCCCTGCAAAAAGCTGTTAGTAGTCAACTCTTCCTTGCCGCGGATCCGAGGCTTTTGCTGTGGAAACGCGGCAATTCAGAGGGCCCTTTGTCTCTGCTTTTTGGAGCAGAGGCCCAAGGCCACTTGTATGTCACTGCAATAATAATTTTCTGCTTTGCTTGCCCTGTAACCTGCAACAGAGAAGAAAATTCGTTTAGTTCTAAAAAATTTGCAATAAAAATTCAGATTTCAATAAAAACCGTTTTACCCTCCCCGGCAACGGCGCCAAAATTTGATTGAAGCTAAACCTGCACACAAAATACGAGATTATAGAACTTAAGAAAGGAAATGTGCAAGTGCTCAATTCTTCCGCTATAGCAAGTGGCTATGCGGGTCATGATCCACAAGGAGGGTTTGCGATGGAAGCGTTTACGGTTTTTTTATTGAAATCGTCAAGAAAATAAGCGAAAGTTCTTCTCTGTTTTATGTTATGAAAAAGAAAAAGAAAGTTAATGGTTAAAGTTAAGAAGAAAGCGAGAGATGAAGAAGGTGAAAAATCAGAAAACGATGAAAAGCGACTATGCACAATGAAGTGGAGAAGAAAGAGTTTGAGGAGGTGTTGATCTATATTAAAGAAGTAAAAGAAAAGAAAGAGAGAAAAGTGAAGAAATACTTACCTAGGTTGAGTGTTGACTTACTTGGAAACCTTTTTGCAAGTTCTACCTTTTCGCTCTAGGGCGTTCAACGCATAGATCATAAACTCGAGCTCGGTCCCCGTGCACATTATATCGTTAAGCATAAGAAGAACGAAGTGATGCGGATCTTGGAAGAGGAGAACGTCTTCATGAACTATCGCTGGCTCTCACGTAGCTTGGTTATACTTGCTTTGGAATTCACTTGTACACTCAACAACAACAACCAGGTAAAGTAGAAGAGGAAGAGGAAAGCAAAACAAATATAAAGTAAAGCAGAATAGAAAACAAACAAATCATTTACCTTTATTACTTGCAGAGACAATGGAAGAAAGGAGGAGGGTACATCGTCGGTGTCACTCTCAACTTCAGCCTCTCTCTCTTACTTACATGAATCTTCTTCTACCCTAAGTTACATACAAATTACATAACAAGAAAAGAAAAACCTAAACTACAAAGAATTAAAACTAGGCTAAATCCTAATCTGCCTTGACGTCCCATTTTAAGCGCAAGTACAGGCCTTTTATAGGCAAAACCCTAACCACCATGATCCCGGGGAGGTCGGGGGAGCAAACCTCCCCCCTAACTCCCCAACAAAGCCGCGAAAACGCGGCCCAAGCCGCGTTTCCGCGGCCAGGGTGTGGCCAGGTGGCCACACCCTGTTGGTGGGTCTCCCCGGTTTCTCCCTCTGACTTTATCTGGAGTTGGTTTTGCAGTTTGGCTCCAAGATTTTGAAGAAATGGCCTTAGATTCTTGGCTTTAACCGATTGATCCTGACTTTATCTGCAAGTAATAAAGGTAAAGATTTGTTTGTTTTCTATTCTTCTTTACTTTATATTTGTTTTGCTTTCCTCTTCCTCTTCTACTTTACCTTGGTTGTTGTTGTTGAGTGTACAAGTGAATTCCAAAGCAAGTATAACCAAGCTACGTGAGAGCCAGCGATAGTTCATGAAGACGTTCTCCTCTTCCAAGATCCGCATCACTTCGTTCTTCTTATGCTTGACGATATAATGTGCACGGGGACCGACCTCGAGTTTATGATCTATGCGTTGAACGCCTCCAGAGCGAAAGGTAGAACTTGCAAAAAGGTTTCCAAGTAAGTCAACACTCAACCTAAGTAAGTATTTCTTCACTTTTCTCTCTTTCTTTTCTTTTACTTCTTTAGTATAGATCAACACCTCCTCAAACTCTTTCTTCTCCACTTCATTGTGCATAGTCGCTTTTCATCGTTTTCTGATTTTTCACCTTCTTCATCTCTCGCTTTCTTCTTAACTTTAACCAATAACTTTCTTTTTCATTTTCATAACTAAAAATTGAGAAGAACCTTCGTTTTATTTTCTTAAAAGATTTCAACAAAGAACTGTAACGCTTCCATCGCAAACCCTCCTTGTGGATCACGACCCGCATAGCCACTTGCTATAGCGGAAGAATTGAGCACTTGCACACTTCTTTTCTTAAGTTCTATAATTTCGTATTTTGTGTGCAGGTTTAGCCTCAATCAAATCTTGGCGCCGTTGCTCCACCTAACTCCCCAACAAAGCCGCGGAAACGCGGCCCAAGCCGCGTTTTCGCGGCCAGGGTGTGGCCAGGTGGCCACACCCTATTGGTGGGTCTCCCCGGTTTCTCCCTCTGACTTTATCTGGAGTTGGTTTTGCAGTTTGGCTCCGAGATTTTGAAGAAATGGCCTTAGATTCTTGGCTTTAACCGATCGATCCTGAGAGGATTCTTCTCAACTGGTTTTAACCTCTTGATTTTGCCCTGATTTTGTGTGTGCGAATTAATTCTGATTTAATTCAGAATTCTGGTGGGCTTTTGGGCTCATTTCTCTTCATCTCCTTAAAGATTGGGCCTGCAAATAAATTAAACAAATAATTAGGACAATGCAGGCTTTTATTCTAAAATAAGTATGGAAATGTGACATTAAATATGCAACATTAGCAACCAATCAAGCACGACCTTCACCTGGCGAGGCTAGCGGAGCCTCTGGTCCACCAAATCAATAAAGACTGCCAGAAGTTAGTGGCTCTGAGAACACGATCAAGAAATTATAATAATCGAAACGAGTCCCGAATGCTGTCTTCTAAATAATAACCTGACTGCAAATCAGTTCTGAGAATACTCGAGTTCCATGAACATAGTCGAAGAAATCATGATCTCTATTGGAGTAAATGAAATGAAAAATACGATAACTCTGTCTGCTAGAAGTCCTAACTCGAGAATATTGTTATATACTAACACTCCTCATGTAATGATACAGTCTATCTGATTATATAAGCGATGAATACTCCGCTTGATGTACTGGTCTCCCATGATGCATCCATAAATACAAGAATATAATGCAAGGCCGAAGATCTGTCCAATATAAGACAATATGATGTACCAGAGTCGAGGAACGCCAGAACACAATGAGAGCAAACCACATCTGCCCTGTTGTTACCTCTCTAGCCTTCGCATATCTTAAGTTGGCATAAAGATTAAGAAAATCTGAATAGTAAAAAAAATAGGAGAGATAGGAACCATGAAATAGGGAGGTAGACACGGACGGACTATGATTGGTGATGATAGTGCAATGAGAAGGATATGATATAGAGAACTTACCAACTCTCGGACATGCTAAAAATGGGGATAAATAGTTAAAGTCAGTACCGGGTTCCTTTTTCAGATATTGAGCATCCTTTTCTGTTCTCACTCTATCATAGTGAGCATCCTGACTTCCTCTTCAGTCAGATTATATGTTTGCCTCCTTCTACCATGTGCCCTAGCTCTTGATCTCTTTTGTGTATGACTCCATGCTTGATGTTGGGGATGAAGCGAGGTTATTCTGCCAGTAGGTCTTGGATTCCTTCCCAATGGTGATACTGGATGAGTTGATCTGATCTGTGCGATGTTCTCTGCCTCCCTGAACAGACAGTCACTTTTCAATTGATCTCCGGCCCAGATACGACATAATTCATAACCTTTCTTGCGGTTGCGTTGTAGATGCCCTGCTTCAGACACTACCCACATGTCATATGTTAAGGGCAAGGTGGAGGGATGGCTTAGCTAGTGGGGCATCCAGTGGCCTGTCTGAGTCTTCAACTTCCATCAACTGAGAGGGTCTCTTCGCCAACTTCATCTGCATCTCATCCTGATCTTTCTTTTCCAGGTCTATTCTACTTTCTGAGCGATGGCAAAAAAATTTGAGAATACTTCTTGGGCTGCTTGAGAATAAGAAACATCTTGATCCTCATCATCAGCTCTCACTAAAATATTGCTTGCTCGGTTCTCCTTGTCAGCCACCATGTAAGACACCGACCGACTATGTCTTAGGAATTTTGCAGTGCACTTATTTATAATTCAATCTTCTTACTGCAATTTGATAAATTGTTCTTTCATTTCTTTCTGAGCTATTACAGAGAAGAATCTTCTCATAGAAATCCTTCGAGAACTAGTCCCAAGTGATGGGCTTGTCCAGTCTCGCTACTTTCGCCAACCACCATGTCCTGGCTACATCTTTCAACTAAATCTTGGTCACTTCCACTTGGTTCTCGTCAGGGACCCGAGTTGCCTTCAGAAGAATTGTAGTGTTTACCAGCCACTGCTACGCATCCAGGGCTCCTCCATGCCCTAAAAGATTGTCGGCTATAATTTCTTGAAATCCGACATGTTGCCTGGCTTCTGTTCCCGGAGTGCGACCAATAATCTTTGGTGCGGGACCTTCGTCTGTTCTTGTTAGTTTTTCATCATATTTTGCAGAAATCAACTCAAATCAACACTTCCTCCATTAGGACCACTCTAAGAAGAACCAGAACCGTTATGATTTACCCATCTTTTCATGTCCGAGTCGGTCTAAGAATAACGAGAAACTGAAGTATGAAAGGATGGGAGAGCTTCAGAATTCAAGGGTAAGATTATCAAGGGAGAATGGATAACTTTATACTTGTAGTTGAATTGTATAACCACGACTCTTGCATTCCAGTTGCAAATTTCTTTATCATTAATTTGCCGACTGGTTGTACTGAGGATGTGAGAGCCTAGGCTCTAATACCACCCTGTAACCCCTGATCCTGCGGGTACGGAGACGTTAATGTGACGTATATACGCAGGTCGGAAACATCCTTACGTATATACGCTAAGCATCAGTACAGGCAAGAGTCAGAGTATGGAAGCACGTGGTGCATTATACATTCCAACACATGAGTACAATTACAAAGTTATCACAGGAAGTGACCCAATATTACAATAATATTACATCACCAATATGGCGCAAATACGAGAATACAAGGGATGTACAAGTATAAACAGTATAAATGGAGACTCAGAGCCATAACAAGAAAACTCTAGAGCCGAGCAGGGGGGCCTGGAAGGATGGGGCTCTGGACGGTCTGCTGAGGATCCACGCTTCAGCTGCGCCACTCTGATCAGCAACTGGGAGAATCCACACTCTCCAAGCTCCAAAAACCTGAACATGAGGATCCAGAGGAGTCAAAACTCCCCAGCGAGTGGTGATGCGAAAGCCAGATGGCGTGCTGAGATAAGCACATGTGTATCGATGAATCAGAGTCATAAATGTGCATTAAAAACCGTGTCATGAGCACAAGCATACAGGAGCAAGTAGATCTACAGCAAATGATATCAAGCAGGAAATACTCATGATATGATAAGATAAGAGCAAGAGACAGGTGGGATAGAATACAAGTAGAAGGCAGATATGAACAGGTATAGTATAATAATTATAAAACCGAAAATCTGAAGTAAAATCCGATACAAGCAAACATGGCAAAGCATACAATAGATCCATAGCTGGTATCTTTTATTATTATTACTCATCTTACCCTGATGTCTAGATATGTGAACTAGCGTCCCAGCGCACATATATCCACATCTGAGTAAAGCAAGGTTGTTATTGAAAACCAACGGGGGTATCAACGAACAATGTTTATAGTGGGTCCCGTACATACCCGGGACCACGACCCAGGATTGTTCCGTTGCTGGTGGACGGAACCTGCCGCAAGGCGATCAGGAGGGTCTTATAGGATGCCCTTTATCAAGATAGTATTAAGAAGGAGGGAGCCAGCGCTCCCCTCGGTCGCCTGGAGGCCCACAAGTTAGACCGAAAGTTTTAGTTGCACAACATACCTAGTACCACTGTAAACACGAACATATATTGATAGCCGCAAGTTTCCCCCGACCCGATGTAAGTTGTTCCTTTTTATGATTCATTATGTAATATCAATTTTACTGGAATAGCAGGTACAAGACATGATCAGGAATTCAAGAGTACATGAGTACTATAGATTCACGTCACTGTATATATAATACAGGATAATAAGTATAGTATTCAAGTCCCTGTATGTAATACAGGATAACAAGTACAGTATTCTCGTAAATGTGATAGTCACAGGTCAAGTATTAATATGTCAGGAGGCAAGTGATAAGTCATGTCATAGTAAGAAGCATGTGTCAAGTAGCAAGTTGGGTGTCAGGTGATGACACATCAGTTGTCAAGTAATACGGACAGGTGACAGGTATTAGCATGTAGATGATAGGTATCAAGCAAAAGCATGTCAAGTGTTAACATATCAAGCATATACTTGGTAAGTGATAGAGTAATGGCTGAGCACAATCAAGCAGAGCTGAGCAAGCTGGAGCGAAGCTAATGTACAACACTAAATGCTATCACGCTCGGCGTAGTTACCGCTCACAGCGTAGCTAGACACACGTGTCATAGCAAGCGTATGAATGCCATACTACCGCTCACGGGGAAGCTATTCTCACGGGGTAACTATACTCGAACGGAGCAAGCGGTAAAGTGTTGACGCTAGATCCACCTACCAGGCGTAGCATACAGAAAGTCCAGAAGACTTTAAACCTCAAATGTTGTACCCAGAGGTTAGGCCCAAAGGCAAGAATACCTGAAAAAGGTGTTAGTTTTAGATATAAATACATAAGACAACCAAGTTGATCCAACGAAGTGGAAAAGTCAAGAGGAAAGCGAGAACACTCGCCTAAGTCTTCAGAAAACATAGTGGAATCCCCGATCTCTGGAATCTAGGAAATCAACGCGTCAACGCGTTAAAGAGAAAGTGATAGAGAGAGGAGAAAATTAAGAGAGAGAAAGAGAATAAGAGAGAGAGGAGAGAGAAAGTAAAAGCTAGAGAGAGAAGTCCACAGAGAGAGAGAGTACAGGGAGAGAGATTGTGTACAGGGGGACGCGAGTTTGAGAGAGACGCGGGGGTCGCAGACGCAGAGTCGCGTCGCATAGATGCCCCAAACGCGAGGTTTGAGGCCCTTGTTTACGAGGAGAACGTAGACGCGAGCATGAGCTCCGCGTCACGTTGATATAAGAACGCGAGGATCGCGTTAAGGAATTGCTTGGACGCGGGGTGAACTCCGTGTTTAGCAATCAACAGAGAGAAAGAGAGAGACGGGGAGATGAGAAAATGAGAGACGCATGGAAGGGGGGAGAGAGGGACGCAGGTTTTGGAAAAAAAAAGGGAAGACGCAAGGATGAGGGGAAAAACAAAGAACAAAAGAAAAAGGAAAGGAAAGGAAAAAGAAAAGAAACAAAGAAAGAAGGTAGGAAATAATGAAAGAAGGAAAGAATGAAAAGGGATAAAGTGGATGGGCGGCCGGAGATGGCCGGAAGTGGCCGGAGATGGCCGGCCAAAGCCCCAAGCCAAAGCCAAAGAGGGTGCAAGTGTAATTCATTTGGAAAATTTAGAGTTTTGAAAATGGTGTTTCGGAGAACGAAGCTATACCTCGTTGGAAAGAGTACGCTGAGGAGGAGAGGATGGCGTGGTTGGTGGTGACTAAGGTGGTGTAGGTGGTGGTGAAAATGGTGGAGAAGATGGGTTATTTTGGTGGAAAAAAGGAAGAAGAAGAAGGTGGTGTGGTTGTTGTTGTTGTAGGAATGGAGGAGGAGCTAGAGGAAATGGAGGAAAGGTGGTGGAGGAGTTGGTGGTGGAGAAGAGGGAGAAGGTGGCCGGCCATGGGTAGGCAAGGGGCTGTTTTTTCTACTGTGGTTCATTGGCTGTTGGAGATGAAGAAGGAAAGAAAGATAATGAAAGAGAGAGAAAGAAAGTGGGGGTTTATATAAGGGAATGTGATATTTACAATATTGCCATTGGAATGCCTTAGATTTAATGAGACTTGCGTCTCCATTCACCCAGACTTGCGTCTAGGCCAAAGAGAGCCAGACGCGGAGATTAGCTCTACGTCCAGAAGGAAAACGCAAGATCGTGTTTATTAGAAAAGACAAAAGTCATAATGACTTGAAGGACGTAACATTGAATGCAATATGGAGAGGATCTCTGCATTAAATATTGAATCTAGGTTTGGTGAAACTCGTGTCTAGCGAGGAGAGAGAAAAATGGAAAAAAAAGAGAAAAGTAAAATATCTGGATAAAATTCCGGTATCTGGGAAAACACCGAAAACTCCGAAAAAGTTCAAAAAATTAAGTAGCTTGGAAAGCTTCCCAAAAATTCTCAAAAATAATAAATATTATTTAAAGATTTTTGGTGAAATAGATTTTTAAAAATTCAATCTCATTGTTAAAATAAAAATCCTGAAGTCAACAGTCATTATCGGTCTATACCGGGTCGGCCGGATTTTGATAAAATCTGAAAAATCTCAAAAAAAGCCTGAAAGGAGAAAATATAATTATAAGAAGAAATATGAAAGAAGATTTTAGAAATTTGATTTCAACTGTAAACTAAAATTTTTGGAATCAACTAGCGATACTGGCCGACACCAAATCCAGTGGAATTTTGATAAATTTAGAAAAAATCAACTAGATTTGGTGTCGATACTGACCGACACCAAATCCAATGAAATTTCGATAAATTTAAAAAAATCCCAGAAAAAGTATTTAGATAGAAAATGTAATTTTAAGAAGTTATGGGAAAGCCGTTTTTAGAATTTTAACTTCTTTTGTAAATTAAAAATTCGAGAATCGAACAGCGGCATTGGTCGACACCGGTTTTGAAGAATTCCAATTTAATTCAGAAAAATTTCAAAAAATCATAAAAAATCTTAAATATTAGAAAACGATATTGAAACTGAAATCGGTCAAATTAGAATACCAGAAAGTCCAAATCGAGCAACACTCTGGGATCGGTCCCCCGGTTCAGACTAGGACTGACTCCGAGTTCACGAATCTGAATCCACGGCAAAACGATCACATAAATAATTCATAATACAACGAATATAAAAAGTAAATCAAAAAAAAGATCAGAAAATATGAATACGCAACTAAGTACGTATTCGGGGAACGGGGTGTTACAGCCTAGAATGCAAGTCTAAACGTTTTTTAAACAATTAACAATCACTAAGATTACTGTTAGATTAAAAACAGGCATTATGAATATCAAATAAAGCAAGAATAATAACACAAAAACTTTATTTTTGCAAGCAATATGTCCTGCAAAAAAGAGTTTTTTAGTAGTTCACAATTTTCAAACTTGCGCTGCAATTTTCTTGAAATTCTGTTTCCTACTTTCGAGAGTAGGGGCACAGAATAACAAGTCTTCTCCTGCAAAGCTTGAATGCTAAACCTGAATCTTGACGTCCCTGAAACATGACACCAAACTTGTTAAAAAATAAATATATCGTTCCCTCCCCGACAACGCGAAAAATTGATCGTGAAATGAAAGTGATAAGAATTACCGTGTTGCTTTGGGCTAACGAGTCGTGTCCACGAGGAGGAATGCGATGAAAGCATTTCGGTGTTTTTGTTTAGAAAGTTAAGAATGGTGCTGGTTTTTTAGTTGAAAGAGAATGAAGAGAAGGGAAGTGATTTAAAAAACTTAAAACTTAGAGAAGGTTTTGGAAAAGGTGATTTTGAAAAGCCTGAAGAGTGACTTGTTGTTTTTAATATAAGAAGAAGATCTGGGCTCATTATCTCACTACTCAACTATGTGTTCTTCTCTTGAAATTCTTAGTGCCACAACTTGATCATAGGCAAAAACTTAAGCTTGAATTAAGAAAGTTTTAAGCAAAGCAAATAAGATAGTTTAAAAAACTTAACTCTTTTCTTTAAGAAACCATCTTGAATTGAATGTTACATCATCAACTATTTCAAGCATGAAATAAAAATAAGTTCAAGAGATGTTTTAAAAGAAGCAGAAGTTTAGGACTCCAATCCCATCCTCATGTGCCTTCAAGAACACTTTCAAAGAAGAAAGGCTTAGTTTAGGCATGCATATATGTAACACCCTACTCCCGGAATACGTACTTAGTTGCGTATTCATATTTTTCGATCGTATTTTTTTATTTTATTTGCTTTCAGTATTTGTTTTGTATTATGAATTATTTATATGATCGTTTTGCCATAGATCTGGATTCGTGGACTCGGAATCAGCCCTAGTCTGAGCCGGGAACCTAATCCTAATGTATTGCTCGATTTGATCTTTCTAGTATTCATATTTGACCGATTTTAGTTTTAAATATCGTTTTCTAATATTCTAGATTTTTCATAATTTTTTGAAATTTTTCTGAATTAAGCTGTAAATCTTCAAAACCGGGGTCGACCAATACCGCTGCTCGATTCTCGGATTTTTAATTTACAAACAAAGTTGAAATTCTAAAAATGACTTTCCTATAAATTCTTAAAATCAAATTTTTTATCTAAATACTTTTTCTGAGATTTTTCTGAATTTCTCAAAATTCCACTAGCTTTGGTGTCGGCCAGTATCGCAGGTTGATTCCAGGAATTTTAGTTTACAATTGGAATTAAATTTTTAGATTCCGCTTTCATACTACTTTTTAAAATTATATTTTCTCCTTTCATGCATTTTGTAAGATTTTTCAAAATTTATCAAAATCCGGCTGACCCGGTGTACACCGTTTTGACGGTTGACTTCAAAATTTTTATTTTAAAAACGGGATTGAATCTCTGAAAACTGATTTCACCAAATATCTTAAAATAATATTTATTATTTTTTAGAATTTTTGTGAAGCTTTTCAAGCTACTTTATTTTTCAGACTTTTTCAGTTTTCAGTGTTTTCTCAGATACCGGAATTTTATCCAGATATTTTACTTTTCTCTTTTTCCATTTCTCTCTCCTTGCCAGACGCGGGGCTCACCTAACATGGATTCAATTTTTAATGCAGAGATCCTCTTCATGCATTTAATATTATGTCCTTCAAGATCAATTTTGAATCTTATCACCATGCTTTTTTGTCTTTTCTATCTAACGCGACTCTCACATTTTCTACTGGACGCGGATCTCATCTCCGCGTCTGGTTCTCTTTTGCCTAGATGCGGATCATCTTTTAAATGAGACGAATGTCTCATTTGATGCGTCTCATTTGTTTTGAAAGCAATGGCAAACTTGTAATATCCCATCTCCCTTTATATATAAACATCTCCATCTTCTCCCTCTTTCATTCTTCTTCATTCCTTCTTTCATTTCCAGCAAACGCAGCACCCAAGACGCTGCCAACGCAACCTCCTTGGCTACCTCCTTCTTGGCCGACCATCACCACCCTTCCCCACCAACACTTCCACCATTCTCTCCTCCATCTCCTCCTCCATTCCAACAACAACAACACCAACTCCACCACCATCTTCTTCCTCCTTTTTCTAACCAAACAGCCCATCTGATTTGTCACATACATTGCATTTATGTTGTCACTTTACCACACTTGTTAGCTAATAAATTCTATTAATAAGTTGTCTTTTTCTTTGCTAAATGTAGGCCCAAGTGCTTAAAGGAAGAAAGGAGGAACAAGCCCAAAAGCCCACTTTATTCTGAATTAATTCAGAATAAACTCGAAGTGAAGAAATTTGGGCTATCAAGGAGTTGAGAAAATCCCTCCTTGAATCGAGGAATCGAAGCTAGAAAATCAAATGCTGATTCAGTCAGTGGTTGAAGAAGCAACAAGAAAATCAGCTGGATATGCGAGAAGTTCTTCACCCAAGATAGCTCCCCCCTCTTTCCATGGCCACCTGGCCACACTATTGCCGCAAAATCGCGGCAATAGCCGCGTTTTTGCGGCAATCTTGGGGAGTTAGGGGGAGCGTTTGCTCCCCCGACCTCCCCAGGATCGTGGTTGTATGGTTTTTGGCTATAAATACCTCTTTCAGCAAGGCAAAAAGTAGCGAAGACTAGGATTAACTTTTGCATTCCTTTTATTAGGATTTAGGCTCTTGTTAGCTAGAAGCAAAATTGTAATCTTTCTTTTTAAGTTGTAGTCCAGTTTCAAGAACTTGTGAGAGAGAGAACTGAGAGCTTGTACTTGAAGGTTGAAGTGACAGCAATACAAAGTTGAGCCGATTTCTCTTCTACTTGCAGTACGGTATGGCTTATATTATGTCGTCGTTTTCTTTTTCTTTCTCCATGGGTAACTAAACTTCTTTCTGGGCTTGCTATCGAACTCTCCCTTGCTTTTTCTTTTCTCTTGTTTTTAAAAGGAAAAAAGACCCTATGACTCATATGAATGCCTCTCTTTAAAGCCTTTCTTTTTGAAAGTGTTCTTGAAGGCACATGAGGATGGGCTTAGATAGTTGAATCACAACTCTTTCTTGAACATCGCTCGAATCGTTTTTAATTAATGCTTGCTCTTCGCGCTTGATTTTTTAACATCCGATTCTCTGATTTCTTAAAAGAAAAAGACTCAACATCTTCTAACATCTTATGTGCTTTACTTAAAGCCTTCTAAAAAAAAGATTCAACTTGAAGTTTGGCAAATGAGCATTTGAGGGACTTAATATTTTAAGAAAAAAAAAATAAACAATTGAGTAGTAAGATAGTAAGCCCAGACTTGATTTCATATTATTAAACAACAACACAACTCGCAAGCTTTTTAAAATCATCTTCTCCAAATCGTTTTCTGAAAGTTGAAATTTCTCTTTTTCATCTCTTTTCCTTCCATTCTCTTTTTCTAAAAAAACTGACACACTTCTTTGTTTCTATTTACTTCACCGAAACGCTTCTATCGCATCCCTCCTCGTGGACTCGACCCGTTAGCCACAAGCTACACGGTACATTCTTAACTTCATTGGTTGTTTCATTTACTTTAGCAATCAAATTTTTGGCGCCGTTGCCGGGGGGGGAACGGTGTAGTTGTTTTAACAACTCTTGTGTGTTTGTTTCAGGGACATTGAAGATCAAGATCTAGCATTCAAGCTTTGCCAAGAAGACTTGAAAATTTTGTGCCCCTACTCTCGAAAGTAGGAAACAGAATTTCAAGAAATTGCTTTGCAAATCTGAAATTTTTTGGGACTACTAAAAACTTTGTTTTGCAGGACATATTGCTTGCAAAAATTTCTAGTTTTTTATGTCATATTTGTGCTAGTTTGTTATCACCATCCCTGTTTTAATCCAACAGTAATTTGAATGATTGTGAATTGTTTAAAAAACGTTTAGACTTGCATTCTAGGCATTTGTCTAATTACGTTTTCTTTACAATTACTATTGAAGAGAGCTGGAGACAAGGTATGTATGCATAGCATATAGTTTAGGAAACATTCTTGGGTGTTATTGCTTTTGAATGCTACTTTCCTATATCTTGCACACTTGCACTAATCAATTCTAAGGGCAAAACCCTAATCAAGATAAGGTGGGGAAGTCATTACCCTTCCTTAGCCCACAAACCATCTCCAAGCACGCACAACCTAAGCCTAATTAAAATTTGATAGACGTTGGCCTTAGGGACATCTCGAACTCAATAGGAGATTATCCTAAAGAGGAAAAGTGTTGGAAATTGACTCCTGTAAAATCAGTGTCAA
This sequence comes from Agave tequilana, assembly GCA_038442645.1. NCBI lineage: Eukaryota > Viridiplantae > Streptophyta > Magnoliopsida > Asparagales > Asparagaceae > Agave > Agave tequilana. Next base: position 28,019 of record JAVJIF010011767.1, on the reverse strand, counting down.
GGAAAGGGATTGAGGGCCGAAAGCCCGAAGAGTTGTGGTTATTTAATTAAGGAACGTCATTTGACGGAAAACCTCCCACCACTCTTGCCCCGACCTGGCTGATTAGCTTGTGGTCAAGGTCTACATTCTACCTCTTGTGGACAATCAACCAGTTAGGAGTTGTCTAGGTCAAGGATACCTTAGACTAGGCTTGGTTGATTTCTATTGTTGACCGCTGTTTGAACTTGTTGTGATTGTGACTGTGATTGTGTATGCAAGTGTGGTCGAGAGACCCTAATTCCTCTAGGTTGACTAGACACACATCACCACCTAAGTTTGAACCAAGACCAGATCTGGTAATGGCTCAATCTACATCACTGCAGGATAGGTTCTACCCCATTAGGACCTCACTTCTATCATGCATCTCACTTCCATCGGTTGGTGAATACAATTTTGAGCTCAAGCCTCAATTCATCAACACACTCCCCAAATTTCATGGTCTAGAGCCTGAAGATGCCTACTTCTTCATAAGAGAATTTAAGGAAGTATGTCTTATGATGAAAATCCCACACCTTGTAGACGATGCTATTAGGTTGAGATTTATCCCGTTTGCACTTAAGGACCTAGCAAAAAAGTGGCTCTACAGCTTAGCAGCCGGTTCCATCACATCTTGGGATGGTTTCATCAAGGTCTTCTTGAAGAAATTCTATCCTATCCATAAAACCGCTCTCATTAGGAAGACGATCATGCAATTTAAGCAAGAGCCTAGTGAACCGTTCTGGAGGTACTTTGAACGCTTTAAGGACCTCCTTGTCCAATGTCCACATCATGGAATAGAGAAATGGCGACAATGCCAAATTCTCTATGACGGTTTAGACTATTCTACCAAAACCCTCCTAGAAAGTATGTGCCAAGGGGTTTCTTGCAGAAAGATGAAGATGAGGGATGGGATTTGTATGAAAATTTAGCTGAGAAAACCATCCAATGGGAATCTGCGAGTGAGACCCCTAAGAATCCTAACTCCATCTCTTCGAAAGGAGGTCTCCATTCCATAGAATCGTCCATCGCTAATGAGGCTAAGTTAGCTAATTTAGCTAGAAGACTGGAAGCTCTAGAGACAAAAGAACCAAGTCCAGTCAATCAAGTCAGCCCGAACCAATTTCCACCCCCGGGCTGCACTTATTGTCAAGCCATGAACCATGTGTTTGAGGAATGCCCAGTGTTTCAAGCTCAGCAATCCTACCACGAACCGATGAATGCGGCCTTTTCAAGGCCGAACAATAACCCTTACGCCCCAACGTACAATCCCGGCTGGAGAAATCACCCAAATTTCTCATGGAGCCAGAACAACAATGACCATTCACGATCCAATCATGCTAACCACTTCCTTCAAGGTAACAATTCTTCCAATCATCAACCCAACTTCTCCAATTTCCATCATAATTCTCCCAACCATCCACCAAGCTTTCCAAATTATCAACAGAACTTTCCTAACCAATCTCCACAATCCTCCTTCCAGAATCCTCAATTGGAAAGGAGAATGACTGACTTTGAAAGGAACATGGAGAGATATATGAAAAATCAAGACACTCTCATGCAAACCATTCAGAGGTTAGAGGTTCAAATGAGCCAACTAGCCAACCCACAGAATGAGAGACAAAAGGGTACCCTGCCTAGTCAGCCAGTCACCAATCCGAGGAATTCCCAACAAGCTCATTTGGCTGAGGATCCTTCATTCAATCAATGTAATGCTGTGCATACATTGAGGTCAGGAAAGAAAGTTGATAACCAAGTGTCAACACCCACCAATCCTATTCAGCACAACCACAATCAAGCTTCCACCTCATCCAATCCAAGCTCTTCCAAATCTGACGAGTCTGAAAAAGACAAGTCAGCCAGCCAAGTGCACCAGCCTATAGTACCATTTCCGAATAGGCTGAAAAACAATAAGCAAAATCCGCACATGGACAAGATAATAGAGATGTTTAATCAAGTGAAAATAAATGTGCCACTTCTTGATGCCATCCAACAAGTTCCTTCCTATGCTAAGTTTCTTAAGGACATGTGCACCAAGAAGAGAAAGACTAATGTTCCTAAGAAAGTCTTCCTAGCCACTAATATTAGTGAGCTATTTTCGGGTCCTATCCCTGTCAAGTACAAAGATCCAGGTAGCCCTACCATTGCCTGCACAATAGGACAAGCCGAGATTAGTCGTGCACTACTTGATTTGGGGGCAAGTATCAACTTGCTCCCATTCTCTGTTTATCAACAACTCGGGTTGGGTGACCTTAGTCCAACTCGAGTCACCATCCAACTGGCTGACCGTTCTGTTAAAGTTCCAAAAGGGGAAATTAATGATGTCCTGATCCGGGTAGGGGAGTTCATATACCCTGTAGATTTCATAGTTTTGGAGACACAACCTGTGTCCAACTCCAATCGTAGGGCTCAAACTCCGGTCATCCTAGGTCGACCATTCCTTGCCACTGCTAATGCCATCATCAATTGCAGGAATGGGTCTATGAGGTTAACCTTTGGAGACATGACTAGAGAAGTCAATGTCTTCCATCTAGGAAAACAACCCCGTGACATCGAGGACCAAACTTTTGAAGTAAACCAAATTGAGAACTTGACAAGTGAACACGGGGAAGAATTGGAATCAAAATGGAGATTGACTTCGAGTTAGAGTCTGATGACTTTAATCTCGATCAGGTGGTAGATTCTGCCGTGAATTGGGCTTCAAACCCGATTTCACCAACTATGGAGCCAACAGATTTGACTAGTCCTTCTAGTGAGCCTTCCTCTTTCTTAGAATTGAAAGCCCTTCCTGCGCATCTCAAGTACGCCTATCTAGGCGAACAAGAGACCTTTCCCGTCATCATTGCCTCCCATTTAAATAACGGGGAAGAAAAAGATTTGAAAGATATTCTAAGAAAACATAAGGAAGCCATTGGGTGGACTATGACTGATATCAAGGGATTAAGTCCAACCATCGTTCAACACCGCATCCATCTCAATGAAGATGCCACACCCAAGAGAGACCCGCAGCGTAGGTTAAACCCTATAATGCAAGAGGCTGTTCATGCTGAAATCATAAAACTCTTAGACAATGGGATAATTTATCCCATTTCGGATAGCCAATGGGTCAGTCCTGTCCACGCGGTCCCAAAGAAATCTGATTTCACCGTAGTGGAAAACGAGAACAAAGAGTTGGTTCAAACTCGACTTCCCACGAAGATTCGAGTTTGCATTGACTATAGGAAACTAAATGCTGCAACTCGTAAGGACCACTTTCCACTTCCCTTCATTGATCAGATGCTTGAACGTTTAGCAGGTCACGAGTACTACTGCTTCTTGGACGGTTACTCGGGCTATAACCAGATCCCTATCGCTCCTGAGGACCAAGAAAAGACCACGTTTACCTGTCCATTTGGGACATTTGCTTATCGTCGAATGCCATTCGGCTTATGCAATTCCCCAGCAACATTTCAACGTTGCATGTTGAGTCTTTTCTCTGACATGGTAGAGCGCTTCTTAGAAATCTTCATGGATGATTTCTCCATCTATGGAGATTCATTCACTCAATGTCTCCACCATCTTGAACTCGTCCTCCAACGTTGTGCTGAAAAACATTTGACACTAAACTGGGAGAAATGCCACTTCATGGTGAAACATGGAATTGTCTTGGGTCATGAAATATCCAAGAAAGGAATAGAAGTGGATAGAGCCAAAATCGAGGTTATTGCTAAGCTCCCCATGCCCAAATGCATTAAGGACATTAGATCCTTCTTAGGACACGCTGGATTCTACCGAAGATTTATCAAGGATTTTAGCAAAATTGCTAGGCCCTTGACTAATCTGTTAGCTAAGGATGTGTCCTTCACTTTCGATGCTGACTGCATCACTTCTTGGGAGAAGCTTAAGAGAGAGCTGATTTCTGCACCAATCATATCTGCCCCGGATTGGTCTAAGCCGTTTGAGATTATGTGCGACGCTTCTGATTTTGCCATAGGCGCTGTCCTAGGACAACGCACTGATAGCAAGCAGCATGTGATCTACTACTCTAGTAGGACTCTCAATGACGCTCAACTGAACTACACTACGACCGAGAAGGAATTCTTGGCAGTAGTGTTTGCCTTAGAGAAGTTTCGTCCCTACCTACTAGGGTCCAAAACTACCATCTTCACCGATCATTCTGCACTTAGGTATCTCATGATGAAGAAGGATGCCAAGGCCCAACTCATTCGTTGGATCATCCTTCTTCAAGAATTTGATCTCGAAATTCGAGACAAGAAAGGTGTAGAAAATGTCGTTGCTGACCATCTCTCACGGATTCCCAATTCTCCATGCAACGAATTACCCATCAATGAGGATTTTCGATGAACATCTCTTAGCTATCTCTAGGGAACCTTGGTTTGCTGATATAGTGAACTACTTAGTCACAAACCAAACTCCGTCTCATTGGTCCAAAAATGATGTTTACCGGTTCTTATCCCAAGTCCGGTATTTCTTTTGGGAGGAACCGTATCTTTTCAAGTACTGTTCTGACCAAATTATTAGGAGATGCATTCCCGATGAGGAGGTTAGGAGTGTTCTGTCCTTTTGTCACGAACTTGCATGCGGTGGACACTTTGGTCGCCGCAAGACTGCTGAAAAGGTGCTACAAAGCGGGTTTTATTGGCCCACTCTGTTCAAGGATGCCTATGATTTTTGCAAGACGTGCCCTAGATGCCAAATGGTAGGTAGGATCTCACATCGAAATATGATGCCCCTCAACCCAATTCTAGAAATAGAACTCTTTGATGTTTGGGGCATCGACTTTATGGGTCCATTTCCTAACTCATTTGGGAACCAATACATATTGGTTGCTGTGGATTACGTGTCCAAGTGGGTAGAAGCCATTCCATGCAAAACTAATGATAACAAGGTTGTCATAAAGTTTTTGAGGGAGAACATTTTTTCCCGCTTCGGAACCCCTCGTGCTATCATCAGTGATAATGGCACCCACTTTTGCAATAGATCTTTTGAAGCCCTTATGCGAAAGTATGCCATAACACACAAGTTGTCCACACCATATCACCCTCAAACCAGTGGGCAAGTTGAGGTTTCAAATAGACAAGTCAAACTTATATTGGAGAAAACTGTGAACCAAAACCGGAAAGATTGGTCCTTAAAACTTGTAGATGCTCTATGGGCCTACAGGACCGCTTTCAAGACGATTTTAGGAATGTCTCCCTATAGGTTAGTCTATGGCAACCTTGTCACTTGCCCGTTGAGTTAGAGCACCGAGCCTTATGGGCAATCAAGCAATTGAATTTCGATTTGACTAAGGCCGGTGACCTTCGGAAATTACAAATTTCCGAATTGGAGGAATTGAGAAATGAGGCCTATGAAAATGCTAGGATCACTAAAGATAGAGTGAAGATTTTTCATGACAAGCACATCCTAAGAAAAACCTTTGTCACGGGTCAAAAAGTCTTACTCTACAATTCTAGGCTTCATCTTTTCCCAGGAAAATTGAAATCACGATGGACTGGGCCATTCGTTGTAAAAACAGTGTTTCCACATGGTGCAGTTGAGATCAGTGACTCCAAGAATGGAAATGACTTTAAGGTAAATGGTCAACGCCTTAAACCTTTCTTGGAATCGGTGCCGGTAGATGAAACGGTAATGGGTCTTTTTGACCCAGTGTATCAGTAACTTTCCTCCTTTTCCATTTTATGCACTTATACATTTCTTTCATTCATTGGGGACAATGCATGAGATAAGTGTGGGGGAGGGTTCTAACATGACTGAAAAAATAAATAAATAAATAAATAAATAAATTTTGCAAAGGGTAGACAATATTTTGATATATTTTTTGTAAGAATTTAAGTCAATTTAAGGAATAGGAGAATCATAATTAGGATTTCTTAAACTTGGTTGAAATAAAATAACTTGTTTGATTTTTAGAGTCAGGAAGAAATTTGGGAAAGTAATTTAGTCTTGATATTTACCTTGATGACATATGCACACAAAATACACTTACACACTTAGGGTTTGAAAACAGAGACTCTTGTGCCTCATAAAAAAAAAAGAGAAGAAAAGTCTAATTATTGAGTAGCTAGGTGCTTTGGCCTAAGCAAGCCTTAGTATTTATGCAAAAGATAATTAGACAAGTTTGAAAAAAAAAAAAAAAGAGTATTCCCTGATTAAGCTGGGTATTTATGCCTCATGAAGCATAAGTATTCACGCCTAAAAGGGGTACCTCGTATAAATAATGTGTATCCTCTGATTAAGCTGGGTACTTGTGCCTCATGAAGCATAAGTATTCACGCCTAAAAGGGTTACATAGTGTAAATAAAAACCTTGGTTTCGTGGCCTTATCTGCTCGGGTGTTTAGGTCCTTAGGGGTGTTTTCTCACCTGGTGCCCTAAAACCGTCTGGTTTGGGTGTCACCGACTGAAAGCTCGTTACATGGGCAGATTAGAAAGCCTAATGAAATGGAGGAATAAAAGTTCACAATAAAATAAATAAATATGAGGCATAGGAGTTAATGTTGAAGAACCCTTAGTAAACTTCACAGTCACGATGGTGCATACGACTCAGGGTAAATTAATAGACTAGATGAGAAGTACAGTTTGACTCCTTACTTTAAATTGACAACATGTTTTTGAGTGGAGACTAAGTTTAGGAATGAAAAATTTGATATTCCTATAACTTATAGATTACTTAAACTCTCACAAATATACTTCAAATATTTTCGCCTTCCAAAAAAAAAATAATATAAAATAAAAATAAAAATAAAAATGCTTTTCGAAAATACTAACCTTTTCTCTTCCTTTTTGGATTTTGTGGGTGTAATCCGCTAAAAACCCTCACGAGACAAAACTCGTCCTCTAGGGGTGACCTAGAGGTTTAACGGCTTGTTGCACATGCTCAGTGCAATCGAGTGACCTGCGAAAGTGGTCTAATAATTGATTCAAGTTAGTCTAATGTTTTTGCTCGAGGGCGAGCAAAAGATAAGTGTGGGGGTGTGATTTGTCACATACATTGCATTTATGTTGTCACTTTACCACACTTGTTAGCTAATAAATTCTATTAATAAGTTGTCTTTTTCTTTGCTAAATGTAGGCCCAAGTGCTTAAAGGAAGAAAGGAGGAACAAGCCCAAAAGCCCACTTTATTCTGAATTAATTCAAAATAAACTCGAAGTGAAGAAATTTGGGCTATCAAGGAGTTGAGAAAATCCCTCCTTGAATCGAGGAATCGAAGCTAGAAAATCAAATGCTGATTCAGTCAGTGGTTGAAGAAGCAACAAGAAAATCAGCTGGATATGCGAGAAGTTCTTCACCCAAGATAGCTCCCCCCTCTTTCCATGGCCACCTGGCCACACTATTGCCGCAAAATCGCGGCAATAGCCGCGTTTTTGCGGCAATCTTGGGGAGTTAGGGGGAGCGTTTGCTCCCCCGACCTCCTCGGGATCGTGGTTGTTGGGTTTTTGGCTATAAATACCTCTTTCAGCAAGGCAAAAAGCAGCGAAGACTAGGATTAAGTTTTGCATTCCTTTTATTAGGATTTAGGCTCTTGTTAGCTAGAAGCAAAATTGTAATCTTTCTTTTTAAGTTGTAGTCCAGTTTCAAGAACTTGTGAGAGAGAGAACTGAGAGCTTGTACTTGAAGGTTGAAGTGACAGCAATACAAAGTTGAGCCGATTTCTCTTCTACTTGCAGTACGGTATGGCTTATATTATGTCGTCGTTTTCTTTTTCTTTCTCCATGGGTAACTAAACTTCTTTATGGGCTTGCTATCGAACTCTCCCTTGCTTTTTCTTTTCTCTTGTTTTTAAAAGGAAAAAAGACCCTATGACTCATATGAATGCCTCTCTTTAAAGCCTTTCTTTTTGAAAGTGTTCTTGAAGGCACATGAGGATGGGCTTAGATAGTTGAATCACAACTCTTTCTTGAACATCGCTCGAATCGTTTTTAATTAATGCTTGCTCTTCGCGCTTGATTTTTTAACATCCGATTCTCTGATTTCTTAAAAGAAAAAGACTCAACATCTTCTAACATCTTATGTGCTTTACTTAAAGCCTTCTAAAAAAAAGATTCAACTTGAAGTTTGGCAAATGAGCATTTGAGGGACTTAATATTTTAAGAAAAAAAAAATAAACAATTGAGTAGTAAGATAGTAAGCCCAGACTTGATTTCATATTATTAAACAACAACACAACTCGCAAGCTTTTTAAAATCATCTTCTCCAAATCGTTTTCTGAAAGTTGAAATTTCTCTTTTTCATCTCTTTTCCTTCCATTCTCTTTTTCTAAAAAAACTGACACACTTCTTTGTTTCTATTTACTTCACCGAAACGCTTCTATCGCATCCCTCCTCGTGGACTCGACCCGTTAGCCACAAGCTACACGGTACATTCTTAACTTCATTGGTTGTTTCATTTACTTTAGCAATCACCATCTCCTTCACCATTTTCTCCACCATTTCCGTCACTACCTGCACCACCTTGACCACCATCAACCATGCCATCTTCCTCCCTTTGGAGGGCTCTTTCTAACGAGCTATAGCTTCCCTCTCTGAAATCCCTTTTGCAAAACTTTAAATTTTCCAAATGAACTAGACTTACACCCCATTTTTTTGCTTTGGGTTTGGGCTGCCCCATGGCAGCGGCCCTTGACCGCTGGCCACCTTCGGCCGTCGGTGCCGCCGGCGAGAACCAGCCGGCCAACCCCCTTCCCTTCTTTTCTTTCCTATCCTTCTTTTTGTCTTTTCCTTATTTCTTTCTTTCCTTTCTTTTTACTTTTCCTTCTTTCTTTCTTTCCTTTCTTTTTTCCTTTCCTTTCCTTTTCCTTTTCCTTTCTTCTTTGTTGTTCTCTCAACCTGCGCCCCCCTTTTTCCCCATCCATGCGTCTCTCATTATCTCATTTCCCTGTCTCTCTCTTTCTCTGATGATAATTGCTAGACGGGGAGCTCACCCCCGCGTCTAGGCAATTCCTTAACGCGAATCTTCGCATTCTTGACATTTGTATAACGCGGCCTTCGCGTTCTTGTGTCGACGCGACGCAGAGCTCATGCCCGCGTCTGTGTCCTTCTCGTATCAACACGACGCGGGGCTCTCCTCCGCGTCTGCGTTCTTCTCATGTTATGAATTAAACGCGGGTCTCGAACCCCGCGTTTGTGGTAATTAATCCAACGCGACCCCCGCGTCTGTGACCCCCCGTGTCTCACTCTCAAACCCGCGTCTCCCTGTGCACACTCTCTCTCCCTGTGCACTCTCTCTCTATGGACTTCTCTCTCTAGCCCTCTCTTTCTCTCTCCTCTCTCTCTCATTCTCTTTCTCTCTCTTGATTTCCTCCTCTCTCTATCACTTTCTCTTTAACGCGTTGACGCGTTGATTACCTGAATTCCAGAGATCAAGGATTTCACAGCATTTTCTGAAGACTTAGGCGAGTGTTCTTGCTTTCCTTTTGGACTTCCCCTTTCATCGGGTCGACTCGTATTATTCACAATTTGTTCTGCTTGGAACTAACACTTTCTGCAGGTACCCTTGCCTTTGGGCCTAACCTCTGTATACAACCTTTGAGGTTTAAACTCCTCTGGACTTTCTCTATGCTACGCCTGGTAGGCGAACATAGCGTCAACACTTTAATACTTGCTCCGTTCTAGCATAGTTACCCTGTGAGCATAGCTTCCCCGTGAACGATAGTATGGCATTCATACGCTTGCAGCGACACGTGTGTCTTGCTACGCTGCGAGCGGTAACCTCGCCGAGCGTGATAGCATTTAGTGTTGTACATTAGCTTCGCTCCAGCCCCTCTTAGCTCCACTTGGATGTTCGCTTGCTTACTGAAATACCTGTCTACCAGTTTATCGATTCTTCTATTAATGGTTGTGAAGAGTTTGAAATCTTACTTATACTGTTTTTCCTATAAATGCATGATTTTTCGGTGTTTGTACCGATCCCTTGTATCAGTACGGTTTTCCTGTATCGCTTGACATGCTTTCTGATCAGTCACATATTTTGCAAGTACATTGTCACCTTACCATACTTCTTAGTTAATAATTCCTATTAATAAGTCTTCTTCTTCTTTGTTTAATGTAGGCTCAATTGCTATAAGAAAGGAAAGAGAAAAAAGCCGAAAAGCCCACCAAATTCTAATTTAATTCAGAATAAATTCAAAATCAAGGAATCAGCGCAAAATCTTGGCATATCAGAGAGGTTGAAAACCGGTTGAAAAGAATCCTCCCAAATCTAATGGTTGAAGCCAACAATCATCAAATCTTGGAGCAGAAACGAGAAAACCAGAAGAAGATACAAGAGAATCACCAAACCAGGAGCACCCACCCCTTGGGTGTGGCCATTTGGCCACACCAAGGCCGCGAAAACGCGGCCCTAGCCGCGTTTCCGCGGCTTTGTTAAAGAGGTTGGGGGAGCGTTTGCTCCCCCAATCTTCTCGGGATCTCCCCCCTCTGGTTTTTCTATATAAATACCAGTTTCAACAGAGTAAAAAGGAGCGAAGACTAGGATTAGAATTTTTGTTATTTCTTTAAGGATTTAGGCTCTTTGTTAGGTAGTACAAAAGTTGTATTTTTGTTTTACAAATTATAGTTCGGTACAAATACTTGTGAGAGAGAGAGGAATTGAGTGCTTGTAACTTGAAGATTGAAGTGACATCAATACAAGAGTCGAGCTACATTTTCTTCTACTCATTTTACGGTATGTTTTACTTTAATTACTTGCATTGTTTCTTGTTTTCCATGAGTAGCTAAATCGGTTTTCTGGGCTCACTATTGTACCTCTCTCCAATTCTTCTTCTTTTCTGATTTTCATGAAAAAGACCTAATGAATCATTTGCATGCCTAACTTAAAGCCTTTCTTCTTGAAAGTGTTCTTGAAGGCACATGAGGATGGGTTTGGATCTTTAAACTCCTACTTCTTTTAAGAACGTTTCTTGAACTGTTTTTATTTCATACTTGCTTCTTCGCACTTGACGATTTAACATTCGATTCAAAATGATTTCTTAAAGAAAAGAGTGAACTCTTCCAACCATCTTATGTGCTTTACTTCAAACTTTCTAAAGTCAACCTTAAGTTTTGCCTATGATCAAGTTGAGGCACTTAGGATTTCAATAGAAGAATAAACAGTTGAGTAGTGAGATAGTGAGCCCAGATTTTCTTCCTTATTATAATCAACCAAATAATTTTCAAGCTTTTTAAATCACCTTCTTCAAAGCCTTCTCCAAAGTTGCAATTCTCTTTTAATCATCTCCTTCTTTCCATTCTCTTTTCAATTAAAAAATGAGCACAATTCTTTATCATTAAACGAAACACCAAAAATCTTTCATCGCATTCCTCCTCGTGGACACGACCCATTAGCCACAAGCTACACGGTAAATTTCTTAACTCTTTGATTGTTCTTTCATTTTAGCAATCAATTTTTGGCGCCGTTGCCGGGGAGAGAACGGTGTATTTATTTTTTAACAAGTTTGGTGTGTTGTTTCAGGGACTTGAAGATTCAGATCTAGCATTCAAGTTTTGCAAGAGAAGACTTGCAAATTCTGTGCCCCTACTCTCGAAAGTAAGAAACAGAATTTCAAAAAATTGCATTGCAAAAGTTAAAAATTTCATTGGACTACTAAAACTCTTTTATGCAGGACATATTGCTCGCAGAAATTTAAGTTTTTGTACGTTATATTCTTGCTATTTCTGCTATCCACCATCCCTGTTTTAATCCAACAGTAATTTGAGTGATTGTTAATCGCTTAAAAAAATGTTTAGACTTGCATTCTAGGCATTTGTCTAATTACGTTTATTTTACAATTACTGTTGAAGAGAGCTAGAGACAAGGTACGTATGCATAGCATATAGTTTAGGAAACATTCTTGGGTGATATTTGCTTTTGAATGCTACTTTTCTATGTCTTGAACACTTTGCACAATTAACTCTAAGGGCAAAACCGAATTAAAGATAAGGTGGGGAAGTCATTACCCTTCCTTAGCCCACAAACCATCTCCAAGCACGCACAACCTAAGCCTAAGTAAAATCTGATAGACGTTGGTCTTAGGGACATCTCGAACTCACTAGGAGATTATCCTAAGGGGGAAGGTGTTGGAATTTGACTCCTGCCAAATCAGTGTCTAGGAAGGGGATTGAGGGCTGAAAGCCCGATGGTTGGTGGTTACTTAATTAAGGAACGTCTTTTACAGATAACCTCCCACCAATCTTGCCCTGACCTGGCTGATTAGCTTGTGATCAAAGTCTATATTATACCTCCAATGGACAATCAACCAGTTAGGAGTTATCTAGGTCGAGGTTACCTTAGATTAGGCTTGGTTGATTACTCTTGTTGACTGTTGGTAAACTTGTTTGTGATTGTGATTGTGTTTGTGTATGCAAGTGTGGTCAAGAGACCCTAATTCATCTAGGTTGACTAGCAACACATCACCACCCAAGTTTGAACCAAGACCAGATCCGGTAATGACTCAATTAATATCATTGCAGGATAGGTTCTATTCCATTAGAACCTCACTTCCATCTTGCATTCTACTTCCATCGGTTGGTGAATACAATTTTGAGCTCAAGTCTCAATTCATCAACACACTCCCCAAGTTTCATGGCTTAGAGTCTGAAGATGCTTACTTCTTCATAAGAGAATTTGAGGAAGTTTGTCTAATGATGAAAATCTCACACCTTATAGACGATGCTATTAGGTTGAGATTTGTCCCTTTCGCACTTAAGGACCTAGCAAAGAAATGACTTTACAGCTTAGCGGCTGTTCTATCACATCTTGGGATGGTTTCATCAAGGTCTTCTTGAAGAAATTCTATCCAATTCATAAGAACGCTCTCATTAGGAAGATAATCATGCAATTCAAGCAAGAACCGAGTGAACCATTCTGGAGGTACTTTGAACGCTTTAAAGACCTCCTTGTCTAATGTCCACATCATGGAATAGAGAAATGGCGACAATGCCAAATTCTTTATGACGGTTTAGACTATTCTACCAAAACCCTCTTAGAAAGTATGTGCCAAGGGGGATTCTTGCAGAAGGATGAAAATGAAGGATGGGATTTGTATGAAAACCTAGCTGAAAAGACCATCCAATGGGAACCTACTAGTGAGACCTCTAAGAATCCAAACTCCATCTCTTCAAAAGGAGATCTCCATTCTATTGAATCATCCATCGCTAATGAGGCTGAGTTAGCTAACCTAGCAAGAAGACTGGAAGCTCTAGAAACGAAGGAACCAAGTCCAGTCAATCAAATTAGCCCAAACTAATTTCCAACTCCGGGTTGCACTTACTGTCAAGCCATGAATCATGTGTTCGAGGAGTGCCCTGTGTTTCAGGCTCAGCAACAATACCATGAACTGATGAATGCGGCCTTTTCAAGGCCAAACAATAATCCTTACGCACCAACATACAATCCTGCTGGAGAAATCACCCTAATTTCTCATGGAGCCAAAATAACAATGACCATTCACGATCAAATCATGTTAGCCACTTCCATCATGCCAATAATTCTTCCAATCATCAACTCAACTTTTTCAATTTCCATAATAATTCTCCCAACCATCCACCTAACTTTTCAAACTATCAACAAAACTTTCCCAGCCAAGCTCCACAATCCTCCTTCTAGAATCCTCAACTAGAAAGGAGAATGACTGACTTTGAAAGAAACATGAAAAGATACATGAAAAACTAAGATTCTCTCATGCAAACTATACAGAGGTTAGAGGTTCAAATGAGCCAACTAGCCACTCCACAGAATGAGAGACAGAAGGGTACCTTGCCAGTCAGCCAATAACCAATCCGAGGAATTCTCAACAAGCTCATTTGGCTGAGGATCATTCATTAAATTAATGTAATGTTGTTCATACATTGAGGTCAGAAAAGAGAGTTAATAATCAAGTGTCAATGCCAACCAATCCCATTCAGCACAACCACAATCAAGCATCCACCTCATCTAATCCAAATCCTTCTAATTCTGACGAATCTAAAAAAGATAAGTCAACCAGTCAGGTGCACCAGCCTATAGTACCATTTCCTAATAGGCTGAAAAATAACAAGCAAAATCCACACATGGACAAGATAATTAAGATATTTAATCAAGTGAAGATAAATATGCCACTTCTTGATGCCATCCAACAAGTCCCTTCCTATGCTAAGTTTCTTAAGAATATGTGCACCAAGAAGAGAAAGACTAATTACCAAAAAAGGTCTTCTTTTAGCCACTAATATTAGTGAGCTACTATCGGGTCCGATCCCTGTCAAGTACAAGGATCCAGGTAGTCCCACCATTGCCTGCACAATAGGACAAGCCGAGATTAGTTGTGCACTTCTTGACTTGGGGGCAAGTATCAACTTGCTTCCATTCTCAGTTTATCAACAACTCAGGTTGGGCGATCTTAGTCCAACTCGAGTCACCATCTAACTGGCTGACCATTCAGTAAAAGTTCCAAAAGGGGAGATTAATGATGTCCTGATCCGGGTAGGGGAGTTTATTTACCCTGTCGATTTCATAGTTCTGGAGACATAACCTGTGTCCAACTCCAATCATAGGGCTCAAACTCCTGTTATCCTAGGGCGACCATTCCTTGCTACTGCCAATGCCATCATCAATTGTAGGAATGGGTCCATGAGGTTAACCTTTGGGGACATGACTAGAGAAGTCAATGTCTTCAATCTAGGAAAACAATCCCGCAGTTTTGAGGATCAAACATTTGAAGTCAACCTAATTGAGAACTTAACAGGTGAACATAGACAAGAATTGGAACTAGAAACTGAGTATGACTTCGGGTTAGAGTCTGACGACTTTAATCTTGATCAGGTTGTAGATTCTGATGTGAATTGGTCCTCGAACCCTATTTCACCAATAATGGAGCCAACAAATTTGACTAGTCCTTCCAGTGAGCCTTCCTCTTCCTTAGAATTGAAAGCCTTACCTGCGCATCTCAAGTACGTCTATCTAGGCGAATAAGAGACCTTTCCTGTCATCATTGCCTCCCATTTAAATGACGGGAAAGAAAAAGATCTTAAAGCTATTCTAAGAAAACATAAGGAAGCCATTGGTTGGACTATGACCGATATAAAGGGATTAAGTCTGACCATCGTTCAACATCGCATTCATCTCAATGAAGACGCCACACCTAAAAGAGACCCGCAGCGTAGGTTAACCCTATAATGTAAGAAGCTGTTCATGCTGAAATTGTCAAACTCTTAGACAATGAGATAATTTATCCCATTTCTGATAGCCAATGGGTCAGTCGTATCCACGCGGTTCCAAAGAAATCCGGTTTCACCGTAGTAGAAAACGAGAACAAAGAGTTGGTCCAAACTCGACTTCCCACGAAGATCCGAGTTTGCATCGACTATAGGAAGCTTAATGCTGCAACTCGTAAGGACCATTTTTCACTTCCCTTCATTGATCAAATGCTTGAACGTTTGGCGGGTCACGAGTATTACTATTTCTTGGACGGTTACTCGGGGTATAATCAGATCCCTATTGCTCCTGAGGACCAAGAAAAGACTACGTTCACATGTCCATTTGGGACATTTGCTTATCGTCGAATGCCTTTCGGCTTATGCAATGCCCAGCAACGTTTCAACGTTGCATGTTGAGTCTTTTCTCTGATATGGTAGAATGATTCTTAGAGATCTTTATGGATGATTTCTCCATCTATGGAGATTCATTCACTCAATGTCTCCACCATTTAGAACTTGTCCTCCAACGTTGTGCTGAGAAAAATCTGACACTGAATTGGGAGAAATGCCACTTCATAGTAAAACATGGAATTGTCTTGGGTCATGAAATTTTCAAGAAAGGAATTGAAGTGGACAGAGCTAAAATTGAGGTTATTGCTAAGCTTCCCATGCCCAAATGCTTAAGGACATTAGATCCTTCTTAGGACACGCTGGTTTCTATAGAAAATTTATCAAGAATTTTAGCAAAATTGCTAGGCCCTTGACTAATCTGTTAGCTAAGGATATGTCCTTCACTTTCGATACTGAATGCATGAATTCTTTGGAGAAGCTTAAGAGAGAGCTTATTTCTGCACCAATAATATCTGCTCCGGATTGGTTTAAGCCGTTCGAAATCATGTGCGATGCTTCCGATTTTTCCATAGGCACTGTCCTAGGACAACACATTGATAACAAGCAGCATGTGATTTACTACTCTAGTAGGACTCTCAACGATGCTCAATTGAACTGCACTACGATTGAGAAAGAATTCTTGGCAGTAGTGTTTGCCTTAGAGAAATTTCATCCCTACCTACTAGGTCCAAAACCACCATTTTCACCGATCATTCTGCGCTTAGGTACCTCATGATGAAGAAGGATGCCAAGGCCCGACTCATTCGTTAGATCCTCCTTCTTCAAGAATTCGATCTTGAGATTCGAGATAAAAAAGGCGTAGAAAATATCGTTGCTGACCATCTCTCACGGATCCCTAATTCTCCATGCAACGAATTACCCATAAATGTAGATTTTCCTGATGAAAATCTCTTAGCTATCTCTAGGGAACCTTGGTTTGCTGATATAGTGAATTACTTAGTCACAAACCAAACTCCGTCTCATTGGTCCAAAAATGATTTATACCGGTTCTTATCCCAAGTCTGGTATTTCTTTTGGGAGGAACCGTATCTTTTTAAGTACTGTTCTGACTAAATTATTAGGAGATGCATTCTCGATGAGGAGGTTAAGAGTGTTCTATCCTTTTATCACGAACTTACATGCGGTGGACATTTTGGTCCCCGCAAGACTGCTGAAAAAGTGCTACAAAGCGAATTCTATTGCCACTTTGTTCAAGGATGCATATGAATTTTGCAAGATGTTCCATAGATGCCAAATGGTAGAAAGGATCTCAAAACGAAATATGATGCCCCTCAAACCCAATTCTAGAAATAGAGCTCTTTGATGTTTGGGGCATCGACTTTATGGGTCCATTTCCTAATTCATTTAGAAACCAATACATATTGGTTGCTGTGGATTATGTGTCCAAGTGGGTAGATGCCATTCCTTGTAAAACTAATGATAACAAAGTTGTCATAAAGTTTTTGAAAGAGAACATTTTTTCACGCTTCAGAACCCTCGTGCTATCATCAGTGATAATGGCACTCACTTTTGCAATAGATCTTTTGAAGCTCTTATGCGAAAGTATGCCATAACTCACAAGTTATCCACACCTTATCATCCTCAAATCAGTGGGCAAGTTGAGGTTTCCAATAGACAAGTCAAGCTTATCTTGGAGAAAACCGTGAACCAAAACCGGAAAGATTGGTCCATCAAACTTGTAGATGCCCTATGGGCCTACAGGACCGCTTTCAAGACGATTCTAGGAATGCCTCCTTATAGGTTAGTCTATGGCAAAGCTTGTCACCTGCCCGTTGAGTTAGAGCACCGGGCCTTATGGGCAATCAAGCAGTTGAATTTCGACTTGACTAAGGATGGTGACCTTCGGAAGTTACAAATTTCCGAAATAGAGGAGTTAAGAAATGAGGCCTATGAAAATACTAGGATCACTAAAGATAGAGTTAAGATTTTTCATGATAAACGCATCATAAGAAAAGCCTTTGTCCTGGACAAAAAGTCTTACTCTATAATTCTAGTCTTCATCTTTTCCAGGAAAATTAAAATCAAGATGGACTTGGCCATTCGTTGTAAAAACCGTGTTTCCACACGGTGCAGTTGAGATCAGTGACCCCAAGAATGGAAATGACTTTAAGGTAAATGGTCAACACCTTAAACCTTTCTTGGAATCGGTGCCGTAAATGAAACGGCTATGGGTCTTTTGACCCAGTGTATCGGTAACTTTCCTCTTTATTTTATTTCATGCATCGATACATTTCTTTCATACATTGGGGACGATGCATGAGATAAGTGTGGGGGAGGGTTCTAACATGACTAATATAAAAAAAGAACATATATATATATATATATATATATATAAACTTTTTGAAAGGTTAGAACAATATTTTGATATATTTTTTGTAAGAAATTAAGTCAATTTAAAGGAATAGAAAAATCATAATTAGGATTTCTTATACTTGGTCAAAGTCAGATAACTTGTTTGACTTTAGGGTTAGTGTAACCCCCGCTCCCGGAATACGTACTTAGTTGCGTATTCAGATTTCTCGATCGTATTTTTTCTAATTTACTTCTTGTATTGAAGAATTATTTACATGATCATTTATCTTGGATCTGGATTCGTGGCCTCAGAGTCAGCCATAGTCTGAACCGGGGACCCGATCTCAGGTAACTTCTCGGTTTAGCCTTTCTGGTATCCCGATTTGACCAATTTCAGTTTTAAACATCTTTTTCCAATATTCCGGATTTTATATGATTTGCTGGAATTTTCCTGAATTAAGTTGTAAATCTTCAAAACCGGTGTCGGCCAGTACCGTTGACCGATTCCCGGATTTTTAATTTACAAACGGTTTAGAATTCCTAAAAGTGCCTTTTGACATTACTTCTTAAAACCATATTTTCTATCTAAATACTTTTTCTGAGAATTTTCAGAATTTATTGAAAACTCGGCCAATCCGGTGTATACCGGTATTGACGATTGACTTTATGATTTTTATCTGGAAAATGAGATTGAATTTCTGAAAACCGATTTCACCAAAAATTATTTTATAATATTTATGATTTTTGAGAATTTTTGGAAACTTTCCGAGTTACTTTATTTTTGGACATTTTCCGGAGTTTTTGGTATTTTCCTAGTTACCGAGGATTGCCCCATGTATTCCACTTTGTCTTTTCCCCATTTTCTCTCTCCTTCCTCAAACACGGATCTCACCTACCTGGGATTCTGCATTTATTGTGATGATCCTCCCATGTTGCATTTAATGCACTTCAGATCAAAATCCCATCAATTATCATGACTTTCTCTCTCCTGTTTGAAACGCAGCTTTTGGCTTTCCCCAAACGCGGCTCTAATCCCTGCGTTTAGCCCAATGCAGTCCAAACGCAGGAGAGTGCTGCGTTTTGAGTGAGGGAAACGCAAGACTTCACCTTAGTTGCTTTTGTCTTATATGGTGAATATCCTCCATTCTCTCTCTTCATTTAATTCTCTTCCAAATGTCATTTCCAAGATATCCCCACTCCCCTCTCATCATCATAACCAGCCAAGTGGCCAAGAGAGAGAGCCACCTAATTCCCCCAATTTACAAAAACCCCCTCTCTTTTATTTATTTGCATCACCTTCACAATCCAAATCCTATAAATACCCCCTCTTCTTCTCTCTCCCTTCATTTTTACTTCTCCTTCTTCTTTGCTTCCTGCAGCCTCCAACAGAGAAGCCACCAAGAGAGCCTCCTCCTCTTGCTTCCTTGTCCACCATCTCTACCTCCATATACACCACTTTAACCACCACCAAGTATACCACCTTCAACCTCTCTCCATCACTTTGTGAGAACCGGCCACTCCTTTGGATTGGGGCCGCGTTTCTTCTCCGGCGGCAAGACTTAGGGTCGGTACCCTCCTTTTTGGATTGGGACCGAACCTCCCTTCGTTGGACGCAGCAAGGATCACCTTAGGCGAGTGTTCTCGCTTGACTTTCCTATTTCAGCGAGTGTTTTTCCTCGCCAAAGACTTGTATTTTTATCAACATAAGATCTCAACTCTTAAAACTGTTTCTGCTCACTGCTTTACAGTATTAGTCGACTTGACCCCATGACCAGTCGACTAACCCCCTTGAAACGCAGTTCCATTTCTGAAGACGCAGATCTATTAGTCGACTACATGTTTTCCCCAGTCGACTAACCCTTTTTGGAAACGCGCCTTTCTTGAAACGCAGACTCCTTTAGTCGACTTGCCCCTTGCGTCCAGTCGACAACTTTTCTTCTTCAAACGCGGTTCTCTGAAACGCGGACTTCTCTAAGTCGACTGCCCACTGTTCCAAGTCGACTAACGCAGCTCCCTTCAAACGCGGTTCTCTGAAACGCGGACTTCTCTAAGTCGACTGCCCACTGTTCCAAGTCGACTAACGCAGCTCCCTTCAAACGCGGTTCTCTGAAACGCGGACTTCTCTAAGTCGACTGCCCACTGTTCCAAGTCGACTAACGCAGCTCCCTTCAAACGCGGCTCTTTGAGACGCAGCCTTGACCAGTCGACTAACCCAAACGCCCTAGTCGACTAACCTTCCTCCTGAAACGCAGCTTTCCAAAACGCAGTCTAGCAAGTCGACTTGTCTCTTATCTACAGTCGACTAATTCCTCTTCAAGTCGACTACTTAGTTTCCCTAGTCGACTAACTTGTGCTAACTGCTGTGATTGATCACTTCCTTGAATATAGACTTTATCCTCGGGACTTGTATTATATATTATAATATTTTCATGACTTGTTACCTGCCAATTATCATCATCCTGTCATGCTATCACTTGACACCCAGCATGATCTACTTGACTTGTGATTATCATGTTTACGGGAATCTTGCCTTGTTATCCTGTATGGAACTAAGTGCCACACGGAACAAAGTGCCACACCATACTCGGTGGGGGCCACCTCTTGAATCTGTGGGGGCCCCTCTAGAATCCATCCCCTCAGAACAAAGTGCCACATGGAACAAAGTGCCACACCATACTCGGTGGGGGCCACCTCTTGAATCTGTGGGGGCCACCTCTTGAATCTGTAGGGCTATTTCCTGTCATGTCCAGTTATTCCCGTAAATTGATAATATTAAAAAGGGCAACTTGCATGGGAATGGGAGGAAGTGATGGATGCCGGTATGATGCCTTGCTTATAGTAATGGAATAAAATACTGACGGTTCGTGTTAGTGGGATTTAAGGCCCACAGGAGATGCGTGTTAGGGGGACTTAGGGCCTCCAAGCTGGTCCCGGGTGTACGGGAACTACTATAAGAAGCGCCATCAGTTCTCATCATCTTCCGGTAACAACCCTCGGCTTGCTTATATATGGATGTATGTGTGTTGGGGTGTACACCCGGACACATACCTAGATATATGGGTCAGACGAGTAATAATAATATATGATTCCTGTTACTTCTGTTATGATTCCCGTTATGATGCCCGTCATGATTCCTGTTATGCATGTTGTAGACTCTTGTTATGATTCTTGTTATAACTCCTGTTATGCCTATTATGTGTTCCCGTTATGATTACTTTGTGACTTGTGATTGTATGTGCTTGGATCACGATGATATGAGATAAAGGTATATAGATGAGGGTTTCCTTGTTTGGATTATTCCTTCGATGTACTAGTCTCATGGAGCCGTGACCTAAGCCCATACAATCGGTACCACTCGTAATGATGTTTTATATCGGATTTCCTGTTTTATCATGATTATGTTATGCCTGTTCATATCTGCTATACTAGTATTCTAACCTCCTGTCTTCTGTACTCGATATCACTGTTATATACACACTTATGCTCATCCTGGCTCGCCACCTGGCTTTTACTTCACCACTCGTCTGGGGAGTTTCATCTGACTCCCCTGGATTCTCATGTCCAGGTTCTGGAGCTTGGAGCCTGTGGATTCTTCCTGTTACTGGAGCAGAGTGGCGCAGCGGTAGCGTGGACCTCCAGCATACCTCCAGAGCTCCATCCTTCTAGGTTCCCTGTGTGTCTCTCGATTTTCCTTGTAGTAAACTCGTGAGTGCCCTTTTTACTGATCAACCCTGTACATTTCTTGTATTCTCGCATTTGCGCCTATCAGGTGATGTAATATTATTGTAATATCAGATCACCTCTGGTGATGACTATGTAATTGTACTCATGTGTTGGAATGTATAATGCACCACTTGCTTCCGTACTCTTATTCTTGCCGGTACTGATGCTTAGCGTATATACGCGAAGGTACTTTCGACTTGCGTATATACGTCGCAGTGACGTCCCGTACCCGCAGGATCGGGGCGTTACAGGTTGGTATCAGAGCCTAGGCTCTTACTTCTCAGTACTCCAGATGGCAAATTATTGGTAAAGCAATTTGCAACTGGAATGCATGAGTCTTGTTTATACAATCCAACTACAAGTACAGGGTTATCTATTTCTTCCTTCTAATCTATTTCTTGAATCCTGAGACCTTCAATCTTTCCCTCCCAGTTTCTTCTTGTCACCCTTTCAACCAACTCAAATATGGAAAGACGAGGAACACGCAATGGTCCTAATACCTCTCAAGATGGACCCAACAGAGACAGTGATGGTATGATGAGGATACTTCAAGGGATGATGCAGAATCAACAGCAGCAGACAGAGCTTCTACGTCAAGGACTATTGGTTGCACCCCGAGAACAGCGGCCAGGCAATGTGTCAGACTTTAGGAGATTACAGCCGCAATCTTTCGGGAACGGAGAAGCCTCTGGATGCAGAACAGTGGCTGATAGACACAACAGATCTTTTGAAGGCGGCCCGAGTCCCGGATGAGAACCAAGTGGAAGTGGCTAAGATACAGCTGAGAGATGTGGCCAGAACCTGGTGGTTGGCAGAAGAAGCAACACTGGAGAAACCTATTACGTGGGATCAATTCTCAAAGGGTTTCTATGAGAGATTCTTCCCTGCAACAGCTCAGAAGGAAATGGAAGAACAATTTATCCGTCTGCAGCAGCGCAACCGATCAGTGGATGAATATGCTGCTGAATTCTTGAGGCTCAGCAGATTTGCTCCTTACATGGTGTCAGACGAAGAAAAGAGGGCAAGCAAGCAGATTCCAACAAGGGCTGAAGGTGGATGTGCAGATGTTTCTTATTCCTCAACAGCTGAAGACTTACTCCCAAGTTCTCTCCATTGCCCGTGAAGTGGAACGAGGACTAGAGAAGAAGAATGAGAACCAGGTGCAGAACAAGTCAGTGAAGAGACCCTTTCAGTTGATGAATGAGGAAGATACCGTTAGGATACACATGGTCCGATGATCAAGCGACCATTCCAACCTCTCTCCCTCAGATTATATGCAATTTCTGCCACAAGCACGGACACTATAGGAAAGACTGTCGAATGGCTAACGGACTGTGCTTAGCCTGTGGAACGGGAAGACATGCAATAAGGGATTGCCCGTTCAGAAAGTTTGGAAATATGGCACCAGTCAGACAAGCACTTCCAGCCCCGGCACTTCCAGCTCCACCACTGAGAAGGAATCCAGAACCCGTGGACCGAAGAGCTCCATTTCCGCCTCAGCAACATGATCACCCACAGAGAGGAGCAAGACCCAGAGCAGATTATGGCAGGGGCCAAGTTCACAACATGGTAGCAGAGGTATCAGATGAAGCAGCAGCGGAGTATGAGGCTCAGTATCTGGAACAGGAAACTTGAGGATGTCCCTGTAACAGCAACCCCTGACCTTTTGTATTTTGAGTTGGTAATCCTTCATGGATATTCCTCCTTATCCTGTTCTCATTGTCCATTCTGGTCCTTCCTGTGTTCATCTTAACCATGTTTGGTTTTTCGAAGCCTTTATTTCCGCCCTTGTCCTCTTCGTGTTCAATTTACCCCTTATCGAAATTGTGAGGACGCAATTTTTTGTAAGGTGGATGGAATGTAACACCCCGCTCCCGGAATACGTACTTAGTTGCATATTCAGATTTCTCGATCGTATTTTTTCTGATTTACTTCTTGTATTGAAGAATTATTTACATGATCATTTATCTTGGATCTGGATTCGTGGCCTCAGAGTCAGCCATAGTCTGAACCGGGGACCCGATCTCAGGTAACTTCTCGGTTTAAGCCTTTCTGGTATCCCGATTTGACCAATTTCAGTTTACACATCGTTTTCCAATATTCCGGATTTTATATGATTTTTTGGAATTTTCCTGAATAAGTTGTAAATGTTCAAAACCGGTGTCGGCCAGTACCGTTGACCGATTCCCAGATTTTTAATTTACAAACGGTTTAGAATTCCTAAAAGTGCCTTTTGACATTACTTCTTAAAACCATATTTTCTATCTAAATACTTTTTCTGAGAATTTTCAGAATTTATTGAAAACTCGGCCAATCCGGTGTATACCGGTATTGACGATTGACTTTATGATTTTTATCTGGAAAATGAGATTGAATTTCTAAAACCGATTTCACCAAAAATCATTTTATAATATTTATGATTTTTGAGAATTTTTGGGAAACTTTCCGAGTTACTTTATTTTGGACATTTCCCGGAGTTTTTGGTATTTTCCCAGTTACCGAGGAATTGCCCCATGTATTCCACTTTGTCTTTTCCCATTTTCTCTCTCCTTACTCAAACGCGGATCTCACCTACCTGGGATTCTGCATTTATTGTGAAGATCCTCCCCATGTTGCATTTAATGCACTTCAGATCAAAATCCCATCAATTATCATGACTTTCTCTCTCGTCTTTGAAACGCAGCTTTTGGCTTTCCCCAAACGCGGCTCTAATCCCTGCGTTTAGCCCAATGCAGCCCACAACGTAGGAGAGTGCTGCGTTTTGAGTGAGGGAAACGCAAGACTTCACCTTAGTTGCTTTGTCTTATATGGTGAATATCCTCCCTTCTCTCTCTTCATTTAATTCTCTTCCAAATGTCATTTCCAAGATATCCCCACTCCCCTCTCATCATCATAACCAGCCAAGTGGCCAAGAGAGAGAGCCACCTAATTCCCCCAATTTACAAAAACCCCCTCTCTTTTATTTATTTGCATCACCTTCACATCCAAATCCTATAAATACCCCCTCTTCTTCTCTCTCCCTTCATTTTTACTTCTCCTTCTTCTTTGCTTCCTGCAGCCTCCAACAGAGAAGCCACCAAGAGAGCCTCCTCCTCTTGCTTCCTTGTCCACCATCTCCACCTCCATATACACCACTTTAACCACCACCAAGTATACCACCTTCAACCTCTCTCCATCACTTTGTGAGAACCGGCCACTCCTTTGAATTGGGCCGCGTTTCTTCTCCGACGGCAAGACTTAGGGTCGGTACCCTCCTTTTTGGATTGGGACCGAACCTCCCTTCGTTGGACGCAGCAAGGATCACCTTAGGCGAGTGTGCTCGCTTGACTTTCCTATTTCAGCGAGTGTTTTTCCTCGCCAAAGACTTGTATTTTTATCAACATAAGATCTCAACTCTTAAAACTGTTTCTTCTGCTCACTGCTTTACAGTATTAGTCAACTTGACCCATGACCAGTCGACTAACCCCCTTGAAACGCAGTTTCCATTTCTGAAGACGCAGATCTATTAGTCGACTACATGTTTTCCCCAGTCGACTAACCCTTTTTGGAAACGCGCCTTTCTTGAAACGCAGACTCCTTTAGTCGACTTGCCCCTTGCGTCCAGTCGACAACTTTTCTTCTTCAAACGCGGTTCTCTGAAACGCGGACTTCTCTAAGTCGACTGCCCACTGTTCCAAGTCGACTAACGCAGCTCCCTTCAAACGCGGTTCTCTGAAACGCGGACTTCTCTAAGTCGACTGCCCACTGTTCCAAGTCGACTAACGTAGCTCCCTTCAAACGCGGTTCTCTGAAACGCGGACTTCTCTAAGTCGACTGCCCACTGTTCCAAGTCGACTAACGCAGCTCCCTTCAAACGCGGCTCTTTGAGACGCAGCCTTGACCAGTCGACTAACCCAAACGCCCTAGTCGACTAACTTCCTCCTGAAACGCAGCTTTCCAAAACGCAGTCTAGCAAGTCGACTTGTCTCTTATCTACAGTCGACTAATTCCTCTTCAAGTCGACTACTTAGTTTCCCCTAGTCGACTAACTTGTGCTAACTGCTGTGATTGATCACTTCCTTGAATATGGACTTTATCCTCGGGACTTGTATTATATATTATGATATTTTCATGACTTGTTACCTGCCAATTATCATCATCCTGTCATGCTATCACTTGACACCCAGCATGATCTACTTGACTTGTGATTATCATGTTTACGGGAATCTTGCCTTGTTATCCTGTATGGAACTAAGTGCCCACACGGAACAAGTGCCACACCATACTCGGTGGGGGCCACCTCTTGAATCTGTGGGGGCCACCTCTAGAATCCATCCCCTCAGAACAAAGTGCCACATGGAACAAAGTGCCACCACCATACTCGGTGGGGGCCACCTCTTGAATCTGTGGGGGCCTCCTCTTGAATCTGTAGGGCTATTTCCTGTCATGTCCAGTTATTCTCGTAAATTGATAATATTAAAAAAGGGCAACTTGCATGGGAATGGGAGGAAGTGATGGATGCCAGTATGATGCCTTGCTTATAGTAATGGAATAAAATACTGACGGTTCGTGTTAGTGAGATTTAAGGCCCACAGGAGATGCGTGTTAGGGGGACTTAGGGCCTCCAAGCTGGTCCCGGGTGTACGGGAACTACTATAAGAAGCGCCATCAGTTCTTCATCATCTTCCGGTAACAACCCTCGGCTTGCTTATATATGGATGTATGTGTGTTGGGGTGTACACCCGACACATACCTAGATATATGGATCAGACGAGTAATAATAATATATGATTCCTGTTACTTCTGTTATGATTCCCGTTATGATGCCCGTCATGATTCCTGTTATGCATGTTGTAGACTCTTGTTATGATTCTTGTTATAACTCCTGTTATGCCTATTATGTGTTCCGTTATGATTACTTTGTGACTTGTGATTGTATGTGCTTGGATCACGATGATATGAGATAAAGGTATATAGATGAGGGTTTCCTTGTTTGGATTATTCCTTCGATGTACTAGTCTCATGGAGCCGTGACCTAAGCCCATACAATCGGTACCACTCGTAATGATGTTTTATATCGGATTTCCTGTTTTATCATGATTATGTTATGCCTGTTCATATCTGCTATACTTGTATTCTAACCCTCCTGTCTTCTGTACTCGATATCACTGTTATATACACACTTGTGCTCATCCTGGCTCGCCACCTGGCTTTTACTTCACCACTCGTCTGGGGAGTTTCATCTGACTCCCCCTGGATTCTCATGTCCAGGTTCTGGAGCTTGGAGCCTGTGGATTCTCCCTGTTACTGGAGCAGAGTGGCGCAGCGGTAGCGTGGACTTCCAGCATACCTCCAGAGCTCCATCCTTCCAGGTTCCCTGTGTGTCTCTCGATTTTCCTTGTAGTAAACTCGTGAGTGCCCTTTTACTGATCACCCCTGTACATTTCTTGTATTCTCGCATTTGCGCCTATCAGGTGATGTAATATTATTGTAATATCAGATCACCTCTGGTGATGACTCTGTAATTGTACTCATGTGTTGGAATGTATAATGTACCACTTTGCTTCCGTACTCTGATTCTTGCCGGTACTGATGCTTAGCGTATATACGCGAAGGTACTTTCGACTTGCGTATATACGTAGCAGTGACGTCCCCGTACCCGCAGGATCGGGGCGTTACAGTTAGGAAGAAAATTTGTGAAAGTAATTTAGTCTTGATATTTACCTTGATGAAATATGCACACTAAATACACTTACACACTTAGGGTTTAAAAACAAAGACTCTTATGGCTTATAAAAAAATATGTATGGAAAAGAAAAAAAAAAGAAAAAAATAAACAAATCTAATTATTGATTAGCTAGGTGTTTTGGCCTAAGCAAGCCTTGGTATTTACGCAAAAGATAATTAGATAAGTTTGAAATATGTATATATATAAATCCTCTGATTAAGCTGGGTATTTATGCCTCATGAAGCATAAGTATTCATGCCTAAAAGGGTACATCTTATAAATAAAAACCTTGGTTTCGTGGCTTGTCTGCTCGAGTGTTTAAGTCCTTAGGGGTGTTTTGCTCACCTGGTGCCCTAAAACTATCCGGTTTGGTGTCACCGACTGAAGGCTCGTTACATGGGTAGATTAGAAAGCCTAAAAAAATTGAGGAATAATTCCACCAAAATTAATATAAATAAGGCATAGGAGTTAATGATAAAGAATTCTTAGTCAACTTCACAGTCACGATGTGCATACGACTCAGGGTAAATTAATAGACTAGATGAGAAGTACAATTTGACTCCTTACTTTAATTGATGACATGTTTTTGAATAGAGACTGAGTTTCGGAATGAAAAATTTGATATTCCTATAACTTATAGATTATTTAAAGCCTTACAATATACTTCAAATATTTTCTCCTTTAAAAAAAATGCTTTTCGAAAATACTAACATTTTTTATG